>WOVY01009267.1:0-56806 GCA_013436015.1 Rhipicephalus annulatus
GACTTTGATAAAGGTTAACACATTTTTTTCCGCTACTATGCTGCTCTTAATGCTGCTGACTGCGAAAGTCAAGAATACAAGTAGAGCACTGAAGCGCGCAACAAAGCGCTAGAAATCCAGGCCCATCGGAAAGCGCACGACGCCGACGTCCATCGGAGGGGCGAGATAAGGCGTGGCGTATTGTGATGGTTGAGAAGCGCGTGAAAATGAGGATCGCCGAAGAGCACTAGAATTAGAAAGTGCGTAAAAAATAAGGCATGCCGAAAAGCTATGGAGGCGGAGGCCCGTCGTGAAGCACAAGCCCTGAAGTGCGCCAGAGAGAGAGGGACGCCGAGGAGAGTAGTGAGGCCCCTGACATTCAGGCCCGTCACAATGTAAAACACCGACCTACTGAAACGTTCCGTAAGATGCGGAGACCTCACATACGGAATTATTGGAATATGGAAGACGTATGATGCGGACTCCGCATAAGACGTATGATGCGGACTCCGCATAAGACGTATGATGCGGACTCCGCATCTTATGGAAAGACGTATCATGCGGAAATTACTGAAATGTGTGCATGTTACGTCTGAATCTAGTGCAAAGCAATATAATGTGTAAATTGAATAGACGTCCACATCTTGAGTACATGCAATACTGTGTACAAATCACAATATTTCTTAAACGTGCATGATGAGGGATTGAATCATCGGCATCTTACTAATTGTCGTGATGCGGAAGCAAAATTACCTTTTAAATAAAATACATTACAAAACTACTAAATTAACATGCTAGCGATCATAAATGGTGGTTACATTGCAACACATTAATGCAGTGTTCTATGCAAGACTTAAAGAACTTATAAAGTTATTATTATCAATAGAGAAGCATTAATATACACATCAGCCCTGCTACAATCAATATGTTTTTTATTTGTCTGTATGCTCCAGCTGTGAATAGTGACATTGCAGTGTTGATCGTACACAAATGAGGTGACTGCACCGCAATTTCACGAGCTCCACCTAAGCCACAGGATGGTGGCACAATGTAACAGCAATTTTAAAACGAAATGTTTAAACATAAATAATAATCATAGCACTGTGAAAGTGTGGCGCTGTGTTTATCTCATGAATGCCTTGTGGAGATCGGCGAAATGCTGCTTGAGGCTCCGGCACCACTGTAAATTTCGAAGGTCACTGCGATAGAACTTATGTGTCCTTCATAGGCACCTGGAAATGAAAATAATTGGCACAAATAATGTCAGAGACACATGTTAGCACAATAGTTTACATGCACAAGAAATATAACACACAGAATGAAACTGAAAATTTAAGGCACACAATCCTTCATGTTATGCATATGTGAATAATAGAAGGAATGAGTGTATAAATTAGTTCTGCCACATCAAAAAAAACAGCATGCTTATCACAGTGAAAATAACTAGGTTGTCATGATTTTCAATGGTAGAGATAATCGATTAATATGTCCTTATGAAATTATGATTTAAACGCTTCCTGCACAGTAAAACTTTAGGAACTGCAAGTGAAAGCTCTCAATGTTCATTTAATAGTGTGTGCATGTACATCTGCTGCCTTTATACTATACAGTTTGTGCACAAAATTGGCATTTTGAACAATTTTGAGAGTTAAACCTATGCAACTTATGAAGGTTAAAATCACCATGAAAGCAAGCAGGACCAGGCAGGTGCCATTAAAAATCTGTGCAAGCCAGATAACTATAACCGAACTGCACACATATAGGGGAGCAAGAGTAACAGAAATTCGGCTGCTGACCCGCATGTTCGCGGTATCAAACCCCGGCTCCATTTCCGATGGAGGCAGAAATGCTGTAGGCACGTGTGCTCAGATTTGGGTGTACGTTAAAGAACCCCAAGTGGTCGAAGTTTCCAGTGCCCTCCACTACGGCGTCTCTCATAATCATATAGTGGTTTTCGGACGTGAAACCCCACATATAAATCAAGAATAACAGAAATAAACTGCCAACAGAAAAGTTGGGTGCATGTGCTATCTGTACACCTTACTACATACAGCATGCTCATTCCATTTTAAATACCGATATTGAAAATAACTGCTCTATTAGGAATGTAAAAGGTAAGGTAGAACTGAACGACTCTACAAAAAGTGACCCTATTATGACATCACGTTTTCTTATAACAAAATTGACTAAGACTCTCAAATATCATTATGCAAGGAAAAAATCTTCAAAAGAACAATCAAGTTTGAAGTCATAATTATTTATATGGCTACTATGACTATAACCAAGAAATCGACCTCAACATGGCTAATGTTAGTTTTTAATGCCTATGTTCACTAGACAATGAACTATACCACAAAAAGCACAGCGTTCAGGCAAAGCACCACACAAAAAAAGAAAGCAGTCCTTTTTGTTATTACCTACAATGCCTTTAAATTGGTATTTTTACCTCTACTTTCCGCTTTTTATCTAAGTAACTGGTGTGAAACAAGTTAGCTGAAAATGCACTGTGCCTCCAAAACCTGTTGGTTGAATCTGAATTTTTAAAAAATGGTGAAGCTTGCACTAAATTAGGCTCCACAAGCCTTGGAACAGTGAGACTACATGACTCTTAGGACTACTTTAGTTACTTGTGTTTTGTTTCTGGGCCTAAGCATAAAGACAAGGGCTTAACTGAATTGCTGCTAACAAACAAATGCTTTCGAAATTGCCCGAGCGTCAAAGGATGCTCAGCCATTTGTTGTGTTTTGCACTGGGCTATTCTACACCAAACATACAAACCATACTGCCTGGCGACCATCACAGATGTATAGTTTAAAAAATGATGGTAATTTACTCTTCTGAAAATAGTTATTTGCAGAAATGTTTTGAAGAGAAAAGAGTAGTGGTCACGTGGGTACCTTCAGAATTTCGCAGAATGTCGTGCGGGTGTTATTTGTGAGAAAAATTTCAAAGTACCGCTTTTTCTTGCCATATCAAATTTGATCTACATATTAAGTAAAGATGCTTCTTAAAGTATTTGAAGTCAAGTAACATTAGTGCAATTTTTCTGCTACATAGGCTTTGAAGAATTCAGCCAAACTGTTTATCGTTTGCATTTCTTGTATGGCAATACTGCATTTTGTATGAATATTTGAGCCACAAATACTCACTGCACAGAAGTTATATTTTACGAAAAAAAATAATGTTAGGTCCAGATTACAAATATCACTATATAATCGTTTTTGTCCACATTGAGATGCAATTTGAGCTGTGTGTTTGTCTAATTGAAAATTACTTTTATATGTAAGTTGAAAGCAAATAAACAGTTCTTGTTACATGGCAAGTGTTATCATTACAATTTTTGTTTAAATGAGGAAAATGATTTTTGAAGTCTCCTATTGAGGGCCATGGGGAACTTCGGAACGGAAGCTGTCGTACATCAAATGCAGAAAACAGCCATCATAAGAAACCTTCAAAAATTCATTTCTACTTTAAGACAAAGTGTAATCATATAACTTGCCATATAAAGAGAACTGCTTCCTTGCTTTTGATGTGGCGAAAAAATTGCACTAATATTACTGAGCTTCATGCATTACACACAATCACCTTTACTTAATACCAAGACCGAATTTGGTGTAGAAGAGGCAGTATTTTTGAAACACTTTACTTTTTACAAACAACACCCAGACGACATCCTGGGAAGTCCAGAAGGCACCAACGTGGCCTAATATTTTGTTCTCTGCGATATACTTTAGCATTTTGCTGTTTTCAGAAAAATACAGTAAACGAGCACAATATTTTTTTTTCAAAACACATTTAGGACGGTTGGCAAAATGGCTGGGATGTTTGATGCGTAATTGCCTCACTGCCAGCATTTATTCTTCCGAAGCTCAAGCTATCACCTCTCTGTTACTGCCTCCCTCACATACAATGCCTGCATAGGAAAGAAAAAGAAAGGCAGGTCCGACAAAGTTCACAAGGCAAGATATTTTCATGTTGGATAAATTCATTACCATAAACAGCAGCAAAATAACATTCATTTTGAGTAGTCCAAGACACAAGCTATATACCAGCATACTAAGAGCCAAGCACAAACTTTTCAATTGAACGTGTGTGGTGATAGACAGGAAGCACTTATTGCAAGACTGATCAGTCTGTAATTAACTAAATGAAGTACAATGCACTGTTCAATCCAACACCACATAGGCATCTTTGCTATAGCAAAGCCATGTGTCATTGATTCATGCACTAGATGGGACAATGCAAATGTAACAAAAAAGGTGAAAAAAGAAAACAAGGGAAAAAAAGAAGAAAAGGGGGGATGCAAAGTAGGAGCAGTGTAGCACTACTTTTACTTTGCATTCCCCTTTTCTTTCTTCTTTTTTCTTCTTTTCTATCATTTATCTTTTTTTTGCTTCCCTTACCCCCAACCTCCGACAGGAGAACACTTTGTATCAGCGCAACCTAACTTGAAAATAAGCAAGGGCTGCACTCTTCTGCGTTATAGGTTTTTTTTTTCAGACAAACATTTCCAACAGGCACACACGCCTATACCAAAAGATGATGTCATTACTGACCCCATTTAAACTAACACGCCAAGGATGACAAGGTGACTTCTAAAAAATAGGTCCTCCTATCGCAACATCGGCCAGCCTGTCTGAAGCACTTCTACTGTTCACCCTGATTACCCCACTAGATGTTTCCATCTGTCGACTCACATCTTCATTTTGGATAACACTAAGACGAGCTTACATTGATGAATACGCACGAAAGTTTAGTGATGTATCATGTATCAGATTAAGCAACTCTGTTAAAAAATTATTGATAGCTTGCTTCCAGGCTTTTTATACTGTAGCCTGAAACTTCGTAATGTCTTCTATGCACATGAACCAGATTGACAACGTAATGCACAACATGCTTAAGAATACTGCGAGGAACAAGATAACGACAAAACGACCAGCCACCCAAAATTTTCGCTGTACATGTTTATAAAACGTTCATGTACCCCAAACGAGGTGCTTATGATACAAGCCGAAAAAACCTACAAGTAGGGCCTTGGAGTCTTCTGGAAGTAGACGTGTTGCATTTTTTCTGTAGAGGGCTTTACACCCATAAGTGAGGAACAAAACTCCTGTATAATGAAGAATGTTGGCAGCTATCAGTTATAGAAAAACCTAATGCAGCTAATCTTCCCCGACACATCTGTACATTTAGAGAGGTGACGTAGCTTCTGTGATTGTGGCAGTAACTCCAACAGGACCAGTGCGAAAATTGGCACTACTTGGCTAGACAAATGTCCAAACATGCCTGCCCGACTCCCTCTAGCCATCCTGGCTGAATCTGACACATGATTTCTTAACTGCTGGCTGGACAAAAACAAAACCACTGAAGCACTCACAATACACAGCGTGAAGTTCCTCTGGAGTGGTCAACTTCGTCTTCTGCGATGAAAGAGCAGCACAGTGTACTGATAAGGCACTCCTTGCAATGGTTTTCAATGCCACACAGTGACCTTGCTGTTCCTGTCGAAGAGAGCTTCGGGAGCTTGGAGGGTGCTTGCTCTTTTCTGGGGGCTGCTGCCGCTCCTCGTTTTCTGCTCAAGGTCAACCTGCATAAAGTTGTAGACGAGGCTTTAAGAGTTGTATATAATGATATACAAATTTTCGCTGAACACACATTTCCTCGTGGCACACTGAGGAATTTCTTATAAAACTTAAGGCCTCGTATATGCAAACATTTACAATCGATCCGAAGATGCACTCGACTCTAAAGAAGCAAGTTTGTTATGTAGTGTATATAAAGAAAGGTCATTCAGCACAACCACAACTACAGTTGCACACGAAAACGACATTTTACACGATCCTGTTTATTTACATGGTCCATTTTATTTACACGGTCCATTTTACACGGTCCTGTTTTACACGATCTGGTCTGCATGAACTCTTGAACCGGGCACCATATAGGTTGAAAGACACACACAGACTTTGAGACAAACCTAGTTTCCCGTGGAGCATCCTCTTGCACTATAACAACACATCTCAATCTAGTTAGTTGGTCAGAACGAGGTGAAAACAGCTCGCACTTGAAAAGCACGGGCAGAAGGAATGACGCCTGCACCCTGTGCTTTCTGTACGTTCTCGTTGAGGGTGCAGTTTTCACCTTATCCTTATGCAATTTCGCATTTATAACATTGTTCGCTGCATAATCTTTGTGGCGTTAAAGTGTGTGATACCGTCATGTGTATCCCATGTAATTTATAAAAATAGAATACAAGATAGCTTGATTCAAAAATAACAAAGTGCATCCAGCGCCATGTCCTGTAGCCATTCTTTAGGCAAGTGGCAGAATGATTTATTCTTCAAAACATATCTTACTTGTAACCACTACAAGAGCTAACTCGTACACTGGCACATTCTGTTTGCCTCTTCAGATTATAAGGTACCTTTTTTACACCAGAAAATCTTCAAGAAGAATAGAAGTGTTGTAATTGTGAAGAAAGAAAAGTAGAAGGAAAAAAAGATATTGATTGATTTGTGGGGTTTAACGTCCCAAAACCACCATATGATTATGAGAGACGCCGTAGTGGAGGGCTCCGGAAATTTTGACCACCTGGGGTTCTTTAACGTGCACCCAAATCTGAGTACACGGGCCTACAACATTTCCGCCTCCATCGGAAATGCAGCCGCCACAGCCGGGATTCGAACCCGCGATCTGCGGGTCAGCAGCCGAGTACCTTAGCCACTAGACCACCGTGGCGGGGCAGGAAAAAAAAAGATAACCTGCCCTGTACAGGGACCGAGCCTGCGAACTTCGAATAACATGTCCGATGCTCTATCAACTGAGCTACCATGGCGGCTATCCCTCTTCCATTTTGTACGGTATATATGTGCATTTATACATGGAAGAGTCAGTCAGCGCTGCCTGTTACCATTATGGCGAGTGTGGGACACCTTTTTTTGCCTACTGGCAATTACATTACGATTGCAATTACGTAACGATTACTTCCAATATCCCTATACTTCTTTGGCAGCATTATGCATCTGTCCGTTCTCAGAAAATCTGCTAGTCACAGGAGGAGGCAATAGTTCGCCCTCCCACCTAAATGCATGTACTTGAACACATGCACAACTGATCAAAAAAAAACAAGTCACACACCGCTAAGATTACTGAGATTCACTGTTTCAGATTCATGAGTAAAGGAAAGAACTATAAATTTAAGGGTTTGTTGTCTTTGTTGAACACATTATAATGAGAACTAGCAGAAAATGATGCCAAACAAACTATAGGGGATGTTATCAAAAGTAACTTTAACAAAATTGTGAAAAGAAAAGTGAACAAAAACGTAACTTGGCAACGTTTTTTGACAATTGAATTGACATTACTTTTTATAACATCCCTTTATTTTACTGGGTAATGTTGTCGGGTAATTCTCATTATTAGAGTGGTGAGTAGGCTGACAAAGAAAGTATATGGCATTGATACTTCTTTTGAACACCTAAAAGTTTGAGGAACTTAAAAGAGTGGAAGCTACTTTGAGTAGACCAGAATATTTAGTTGGAGCGAAAAAAAAACGTACACACATTTTTACCAGGCTTTTTAACCTATTTTGAGACATAAAAGTGTATGCTGCCAGTAATGTTAAGTACCATTACTTTTGTCACACTATGCACTGTAGCAGGTGTAGTTAGAGTGGTGATAGTGAAGGATTAATCAAGCACGCCACCAACTGCGTTCACATCAATGGTCGCGTATTTTAAAAATAAACCTGCTGTATAGTAAAAAAATTTTTAGAGCATTTATGATTTTATCCAAATCAAGTTAAACCGACTGGGTAAGCCAACCATTTGCATAAAATCAAAAGGCATAAAGTCATTCATGTATTATAACTATGTGAACAATTTCAGCAACGCAGGGCAAAGTGACAACAGTTCTATTAAAAACCCCTCTCATTATAACATGCATGAAAAGCACCACACCAGAATATTTTATAGTGCATGTAATATCGAGACTACTAGACTGTCTATTGACCTTTTAGAAGAAGGGTATCTCCTTCACGTTCAAGGGGCAACCACTTAGCCTTTTCCTGAGCTTTTCTGTGAATATTTCCTGAATTTCAGATATCATTAGGATTGATTTAGAGTGAACAGATTTTGCTTACGCATTGAAACCTAGTTCTGTATGTAACTGCAATTATGGGTGCCAAACCACCTCCAAATAATTTTTAACATTTAACTTTTTTTTAACTGCAGCAGCACAACTAGCTATGGGTGCCCAAAAAGTAGCTAGAAACAATACCTTTACCTCTTTGAGCCTTTTGAAAGTGTTCAGCTTCTCAGTGCTCACCTTACAACATTTTTTTAAATACGTGTTTGTGTGCCCACTGCTCTTGCTCCTTGTACAGTGAGGAGGAGCACATGGCAAGAAGAGACAAGAAAGAAGCATAGCGAAAAAAAGCGAAATAAGCGAGGACCTCTTTTGTATCGTACAATGTGTGTAACATTACTATTGAGACAACATATAGACAAATTATCACGGCTATGCATCCATTGTAGAGTCGTACACAGCTGCAACACCACGACTAAATTTCAACCTTGTGTTGGTTTAGGATCCCTTTATAGTGGCAAGCTAATGATATCTGCATTTGTTTGGCACATATTAAGATGCAGTGAAATGCGATATGGTAATCTCATTTAGAATGCACGTCATGTGGCTTCATTGTATATGTGGCCACAAGTAACTCTGGCTGCAAAGCAATATGGCAGAGCCTAAACAGACGTCACCGACCACTCCAATCTGAACTTGCCTTTGCTACTTGCCCATTATCATCCCAGCAAAAAATGAATGATTGAATCTGCTACAGATATGTGCTAGCTTATGCTAAGCACCAAGTATGAAGAATGTTTTGTCATTATTGAGATCAGTTATTTGTTCAAGAACACTTGCTGTCAAGCACAAATACATTGCTGTCGAAGCATCAAGACTCAAATATAAAGCAAAAAGAAGTGTCTCTTTAAAAATTACAGGCCACAAGGTGCAAGATAAATATTTGACACACTTGGGATGTAAGGCACGCACAAGAGGTGCTGCCATATTATACTTTTCCTTGTGTTGAAACCTGCTTGTTTTACTCACCCAACACATCTGTAAAGATGCCGTGAAAACACCAAGGAGCTGATGCAGCAAGGTTGAACACATGTCCAGGGATTCCACCATTCCTAAGCAGCCCTACAGCCTCCACAGTCCTGCAACCATTTGTAAGATAAATATAGTTCTACCCAAAGTTCTTGGTTTACAGACACACATGCAAGACGCATAACCACTCTATAGGAAGTTTGCATGATAATGCGCTGGGTAGCAAAACGGATGCCATTATCAAGTATCCAGGCCTGCCGCTTCTTTCTTTCCGTTCTTAATTAATCAATCCATGGTTAATAAATGTTCCCCCAATGTGAAGTGTACTGGCAGTCCGGTGAAGAATTGCAATGTATTTCAAACACAGTCCAATTCATGGCAAGTAAGCATGCAATAGCGATTTGTCAGCTGTTCGAGAAAAGAGCATGAAGTTTAGCTAAAACCCATGTTTTTTATAAACACCATTCAATTTGATATAAAAGTTGTGAGCATTATGTGAAGGAACATGGATTCATGTTTAATCAATGATTTCTTATAATGTACTGATATGAATGCAACTAACTGAATATGAATTGATAATTTTTGCTTGAGAATTTAGAGTTATGAACACTATCGCACTTGCCAGCTGCATCTTGTCCAAAACAGTGGCAAGATAGGCTAGTTTCTGTAGGTGAGCAGTAATGAGCAGTGCAAAGTAACAACAAGAAACACCAGTAACAACAGTATGGGGCAAGCACAGACTCCCAACTGTACAATTTATTGCACAAAAGTTCGCCTGAATATCAGTCCGACAACTCGTGCAAATGAAGGTCCAGTTGGGAATGAACAAGTTACGAAATCAACAATGCCTGCTTTCACTAACAGGACCCTCATTCACATAAAGTATGCAGCGATAGGCCCCTACCAAGGTACGTCACAGCATGATGTCACTGGCACATGTAAAAGGTGTGGCTGGAAAAACACTCCCGCTGGTGGCTCAGCCCGGTACAGTCGTGCGGTGTTTGGGGCAAGTTTTAATTTTTCAAAGCTTACACTTCACGTTACAATGTCGACATTAGCTGTAGTATGTGTCAGCAAACGTCTAGCTGTGTGGTAAACTGTGTGGTAAAATATTTGCCACGCTGTCTGTTTATCTTGAAGAAGTGAACACACGTAATGGCCTGTGCGAGGAACAGCGGCATAGTCTTCAAAAATGTGCACTGTTGATTGCGGCATGTAGTGTGCATTGAAAGGTATTGAGAATATCGGTTCAACTGAGAATATTGTGTGTGGTGTGTGCAGTGTCCATAACAATGTGTCTTGTTTGCCAAGACGTTAGCACTCAGGGCAGGGACCGGTCGATGAAAAAACTTGATTCGACATTTTAGTCAAGGTAAATATGCACTTGACGCGACCATCTGCGAGTGGGTACATCTCGGTGTTTGCGCTGTGTGCAGAAAAAAATTGCATGGTCACCGGGCTGGAAGATACCTTGTTTGTGCTGAAACAGCCAAACACCTGATGAGTTAGATGAGAAATATTAACGCATCAAAACTATAAGTGCTTGCATCAGCAACTACACAACAGCGTGATAACCGCACCCCTGCCACACAGCAGCGAAACATATTTTGAACATGCTGGCAGTGTATTATTTTATAAAAAGCAACTCTGGCAGATTACAAAATCTCACATTGTGCATGCAAGTTTTCTTCAAAGTCAGGCGTACAATGTAGGTGCTGGCCGGTACATTATTAGTTACAAGCAAAAGCGTCTTGCAGGTACATATGCAGATTGCACGAACACCTCTCTCTCTCTCTACACTAGGCACACACATTATATCTTTCAACAAGCACACGCCACTGTTTCGGGGCATAATAACGCTCTACCGTGAACGTATGCTAATCAACCCACTTAGGCGGTTGGCTAGGTGAATCGAGCCAAGTTACAAATTGTATCGCCCGCGAACGTAAACAAAATGCTGCTTTGCATCAAATGGCACTGCAGGCTTCGTTTAATCAACAACGTAGCAAGCGCCATGTGCGTCTTCCTCACTACATTGCACATATGAAAAAATCGATCACCATACACATGCATGTTGCCGCAGTTGTCTCGAATTAGCTCCAGTAAGGCCGCGCCGATGCGCCATGGCTCTGCTGGCGTTAGCGTTGTCAAAGCGAATCGGCAACCGCACTCGCAAAGGCGCGTAAGGTTGCCGTTTCACGACGCCTCGTTCGAGTGCAGCAACACACACTTGCACTGAGTGGCATACTTGGTCTACATAAAAAAGTGTCCTCCTTACCTTTAGTTTCTTTCACACTGTCCTGAGGGAAGCAACCACAGGCGTCAGCCGTCACCTCGGAGTCCTTCGAGCGCCCGCCCAACCCGCCGATTCCTTGGACGACTCGCACTTGATCCGCACTCGAACAACCGCGGGAATAGGGCGCAATCTTAGCACATCTTACGAACGAGGAACGGCCCTTCCTTGCGTAAATTTAACATTTCGTGCTCTCGTGTGTAGCAGCGCGAACACATGAGAGATGCAACGAAACGGTATGCCTACGTTAACAAAGAAGACAAACAACATGTGGCTTTAGCTGTGAATGGATTTGACTTGGATATCTGTGTGAGGAAAATAAAAAAAAACATCTGTCGCTGCTATAAACTGAAAAAAAGTACGTTATCTGGCAAAATAACTTTAAAAGTGATAAACGGTTATTCAAAAAACAAGTTACAACTTATGAATATTTTCAAAGGTCTGTTTTGTTTTTGTTCTAGCAGACGACAGCCTCCTACTGCTTCTACGACTAACGTAGTGCGGTTTCACGTTCGGTGCGTGTCGCCGACGCAAAGCTCTACAGTAGTGATATCAGAGTTATCAACTCTCAATGAATCATAGGATGGCTACAAAGCAGTAACATTTTGACATAGTGCAGTACGCAATCTTTCAAGGTATGACATTTCTTTGCTCTGAAGCAAATCGAAGCAAGCCGGCCGGCGCAATCAGCTGACATCGCCGCTACGCGAGGCATGGTCGTGCGCAATAGCGTCGCGCCCCGCGCTCGATTTGTCATCAAGCGATAGAGCTACTAAGTGGAATACAGCTAGATGCAGGGATTAATGGCGTATCATTCTAATTCCCTGTGGTGGCCGACTCAATCGCAAGAGAGCCCCGGGAAACAACCTTCAACTGCTCAAGCTTGTGTGTGGGTGTAAAAATACTTCTTTTCATCCGCGGCGGGGCAGCAATCTATAGTTGAAAGACATGCGAAAAGCATGTGACGTATATACAATCACAAAACATATGCACACAACAATAGATACGATCGCATATCGTACATAAATATGCCAACACATAGCGTGTGAAAAGCAAATTTATATACATAACTTAAACACACACCACCCTCCACCGCGATTAGCTTAGCAAGCTAACGCCCTCAGTTCACGTACACGAGCTCAACTGAGTGGCGCAGGTTCGAGTCCCGCCAAGTCAAATTTTTTTTGTTTTTTTTTCAACGTTTTTATTGTACTGCTATCTTTTCTAATGCCTTAGGTTCTAAAACAAAATAAAAGCAATATTGCGTTCAAGTACGTATGTGGGACTGTGTTTTTTGCGCAACAGTTATTAGTATTTTTATTTTCATTATTAATTTTTTAATTTATTTTATAATATAACAAAAGTAAGGACTAAGGGGAACATTGGGTCTGCTTGATTGTGAAGGGACTCGAGAAGTGAGATAACTCAAACCAAAAAATTTATTTGAGATAAAACTGAGCATTTCACAGCCGGACCAGTTTCTTCAAGGGTAGGCCCTAGGTATGCGCGAGACTTGCTATATGACTCATCTCAAGCTGTGGCAGCTGAGGGAAGGCAATATCACCGAGAAGCAGTTCCAAAATATATTTTGGTTGATGTTTTTTGATTCCTCCAAAATAAGGGCTGCACAATTGTGATCGAGCCAAACCAAGAATTGCGGGCACGAAGTCATGAGACAGAAAATGAATAACGTTGATTGTTTGAAAAATTGCCTTTAATAAAAGGAAGAGTTATGGAGTGCTACGTAGCTTAACTCGCAGTAGGAATTATATATATACATATAGATAGTTTAAAATGGACAATGTTGCACACACAGATATTGGTTAAATTTCTTTGCAGCACAGTTGAAGCATCTATGTAGAACTGAAGCATCAAGAGAAGCTCATGCGTCCTCACTTTATTGCGCTTTACATAGCTTGTATGCGTCCATGCAGCCATGATATGATATATTTTAAAGCATTTGTTTAACCTATAATCTTCTTATTCATTAAAGCTGGCCCATAAGTTGTGTCTTATGTAGCACTACAATTAAAGCGTAATCTGCATGGTGGTCTGAAACAATGCTTTTGAAAATCTCAAAACAACCCAGCTCTATACACGACCATCCGAGCATCAATGATAAGCACCATTATATGTCCGTACATATCAGTTGTGCTCTCATACTTAATTATTTTTCTGACCACTCCCTCTGCCCCTACCTCGTTTCTGTCGTGAAGCTGTGGCAAGTTGTGTATAGCTGTATTTATAGTGTAGGAGCACATACTATCAATAAAAATTATTTTTAGGCTACATGCAATTAGTTTTCATAGATTTTCATTTCTTTTGTCGGTGCTCAGGAGAGCTAAGCTCATGGTCGATATTTTAAAATGACATTTCTCTTTGCCAATGTTAATGAGAACAGTTTCATTAATATTGACAAGTTCTTTCACATTGAATTTAGTTCTCATTATTATTGTTTCTACCAAAAAACAAGCCCTTGAAGTTATGCTTTTTTGCTTGATTTGTTTTCGTGTGACAGCATGCAAGTAAATTGACAGTTATTGTCATTCCTTGTGAATGACACATTTTCCGTTTGACAGACTTTAGCACCTGGTCATCTGCAGAAGTTGTATTCATTCTGGAAAAGGGCGAACAGCGGTGACTGACAACACAGACTAGCCTGCGTTATTCTTTTGTACTATATATGTCACTGTGAATTCATTTAAAACTTATAGAGCTCGGATTATCCTGCTGAAAATGTGACAACAACTGTACAGTTTCCACATTTTTGCAACAATCCACATGCCTTTCATACACTATTGCACATTTTCGTAAGCACCTTACAAAATCTGTATATTTCCGTAAGACCTTAAATTCTGCATTTTCCTTATGAAAGCTTCTGTACACTCCATACACTTTCCTTATCCTTCCATATCTTCCATAATGAACTCTCCGTATGCTCCATAAGTTTTCCTTATCTTTCCGTATACTCCATAAAAAGCTTTCCGTATACGCCATACAATTTCCTTATCCTTCCGTATACTTCATAAGAAGCTTTCCGTAAATGCCATACAACTTCCGTATATTTCCATAAAACTCCTTATGTTTTCCGTATGTAGCATAAGGAAAGGTTACGGAGACCATATATTTTCCGTAAGATTTCATACGGAACGTTTCAGTAGGGATGTTATGCGCACTCACATATCTGGAAAAAATGCAAGTATGTTGTTTAGTGTCACGTAACGAAGGCACCTCAAACGTTTGTAATACCACCACCACTAGTGGTGTGCATATAAATAATGCCGCAGATGACTTCCATGTCGTGCTTATCATGATTGCGCCTTGCATTTCTGTTCGTCATCCATTCACAACCTGTAATATCGAATTTTCTATATACTAAGCTGGCAAAACGACCGCGAGTGCATCATGCGCGTAGAATTTAGTCGTGTTCTTACATGACATGCATATCATGATTTCCACGTGAGGGCTTTTTCCTTATTTTCATCATGTAGTCCACTTATACCATACTAATTTTGCAATACGTCATGTCAACAAAACCGCCGTAAAAGCAGCAACACTAGGACTTGATAATTATAATAACCACGTTATGACAAGTCAGTGACGCTCCTCATGCAGTCATTTATGTCATACCAATTTCGGTATAGATTCCAATATCCAAACGGTCAGGAGCAATAAAGGTCGTAGACAGACAGACAGAGAGACAGACAGACAGATAGATAGACAGACAGACAAACGAACAGATAAATAGATAGATAGATAGATAGATAGATAGATAGATAGATAGATAGATAGATAGATAAATATGGCCAAACTGGCCGAAGTTCCCAATTTAGAACACGCCACTTCCTGTTGTAACGCATGTCTCAAAGGCAAAAATAGTAGTATAGGCAACCACATCCCGATTGTTTTGCGTAAATTGATTGAAGAAATGTGTGGTATCTGCTGAATATTTTGACCACATAAAAAGCTCATAAAGAATGTCATTTGCAGCAAAAATATCAACAATGGTTGGGTGACAAACTCCGGGAAAAGTGTTCTATCTTTACAATCAATTTGGACCACCCTCTACGCAATGCGATTCAATATTGCGCACAAGAGTGCACAATACCTTGTTACTTTGTACAAGACTGAATTTATCAGTTCTCATGGCTATAGTTGCACAATATTATTAATTGTTGGTATTTAATGTAATAGTGTATTATTTTGCAACCACTTTGTGCTACGAATATTTATGAAGTTATAAAAAGCAACAAATACAGTCTTGGTGATGGCCTATTCTGCGTGAGCAAAATACGAAGAAGACGATGGAGGCGCGAGGCCAGGCAGTGCGCTCTCCAAGGTGCCTGGGGTGCAAATCAAGAACGAGTTTAAAATTCTTACAGTCCAAACTTTCTTAAAAATATACAATTCGCCTCTGCGACCAGCTTCATACGTTTTTATTCAAGAACCAACCGCATTCTATGGAACACAATGGTCTAGACTACACTCCCCTCAGATTAGGTTCGTCCAAGCGTTGCTAGAGCCTTTCAATGTAAATATTTATCAGATTTGCATAACGAAGACACCTAATTTAAAACTTGAAATTAAATTTGTTGATATTTTCTCCTCTAATGCAAAACAACTGCCCCTTCAATATTTTAATATTCGTTTAAAAGATTACTTGACTCATCTGTCAATAAACAACATTATTGCGACGGATGCATTCGTATTGAACGAAAAGGCTGGAATAGGCATCTTCTGTACCTCTCTCGACTGGTCTTTCTCAATTCGATTACCAGATTACACGCCTATATTCATCGCTGAATTATTTGCTATAATTCTAGCGCTTCGTAAACTTCCTGCAAGCGAATCAGAAGCGGTCATACTTACCGATTCTCTTTCAGTATGCACTGCACTATATACAGCAAAACATTTGACATTAATAAGTATGATTAGCAGTTTATTACCAGAAAACCTGAAAAATTTTCACTTGCTATGGATACCCGGCCACTGCGGAATTTATCCAAATGAGATGGCAGACTCGTTAGCCAAAGCATCTTTAAGCGGATCAATCTTACGTATTTTAGCTGATTTCGCCTACGTAACAGCACTAAGATATAGAAAGGCTTGTTTGCACAAAGAAATAGAAAAACTATCATTGGATAAAGTCAGAGACTTCGTACATCTAAGATATTGCTGGAACAAACAGTGGTGTGTATCTCGGCAGTTAGAAACTACAATCACCAGGTCACGATGCAGAATTCCGCAACTGAATTACTACCTACATAAAGCTGGATAACAGCATCTCCGTTGTGTCTCTTTTGCAAGGAATCGGAATTAATAGATCATTTCTTTTTATACTGTAAACGTTATGCTTATCAAAGAAAAAGATACCTGGTCGAACCAATGAGAAGCTAGGTTTCAAAATAAACGTGAAACTAATTTTATCCTTCGGAGGGATTACATTAGGTTATAGCCACAGGGAGGTTTTCTCTGCTGTGTGCGAGTACATAAGGGCAACAAAGAGATTACCCTGTTAGCCTATTGTTATTACTTACAACTACGAGACTTCCTGAATGCCTTAATGAACACACTTGATGATCCTGCCGCCCAGTTCTTGGCCGATCCCCCTTTGTGGGCGAGTGCCAGCAAAGATGAAGGTACATCATCATCCTCATCATCAAGAACGAGCGCTGTCTGCCGCAACAAAGCCACGCTGCAACCGTAGGCCTTCACAGCAGCCATTACCTTCTTTCCAAGACTCCGCCTTTTTGCAACACGAACACTTCAAGACACGGTGTAGAGCAGCATGGGGAACAAGTTGGCGCTTGCGACCTATGACTCATCTGGAAGAGCAGGACCAATGGCACCGCGAGGCGAAGAAGGCCGAAGCTACATCATTTGCCGCGTCGTGGTCAGCCCAAAGCGAAACGTGTCTCCGACGACTTCTGCAGAGATACATTCGAGGAGCCAGTGCAATATCGAACACCACGCAAGACACCCAAATACGGCAGGTAAGCCTCGTTATCCGTTTAATTACCGATAATGACACCCGACGTGGTGTTGCAGGAATAACAGAACGCAAATGGTTAGCCGAAGGTCACTGGTTGGGTACTGGTTGTGGTGTTTCCATTTTCATTCAGGCAAAAAAGTGCGAAACCACGTAATCTGCGATGTCAGAGCAGCAGATGGCATACCTTGGGAGCTTTCCAGTACGACGTGCCTTGTAATCATATCATGGTTTCTACACATTAACCACGGGCGTTATAGTTTATATATTAACGTGACTCGCTCACAAATTACACGTGTTCGCCAACTTGTGGAAGCGCTGAGCCTGGAGGAAGGAATCGTCCGTTGTAATGTTTGATTAGCACATAATGTTCAAGATTTCTTCACACTTCCGCATTGTCCCATAGTCCACACTTTTCGCACGTGTGTTCGTTTGCTCAATGTTCATTTCAATTGCTTTACCCTTGTAGTAGTGTTGCTAGATCAATAATAATTATACAGCTTCCTGACATTATATATGCAGGAACTCGTGGAAGAGGTTGAACATCTTTCTGGCGGCCCCTTGCCGAACATTGTTCTGCCTCGGCGACAAGCGCGTGGGACTCGAAGCAGCCGTAAGGCGGCGGAGGAAAAGGACCGGCGAAAGAACTCTCGGGTCACCTCCTTCACCGGGCAGGATCTGAAAGTTATTTTCAAGTTCCTGCTGCAGGCCACCAGGCGTTCTTTCGAAGGGCTTCGCAAGTCCTCTCGCCAATGTGCCGTTAACCAGGGGCACTACTCTGTTTTTTATTTGTATTTATATGTATAATCATCTTGGTGTATGAATATTTTTCACCGTTCTTAATAAAGCGTTTTTATGGGGCATAATAACTCTATATAGTTATTTTGGGTTTTTTGCACCTCTTAAGTTTGTTTTGTTCAGTCATGTGCCTGGGCTAAAGAAACTAAACTGTGCATTGTGTAGGCTCGGAACGTCATCCCACTAATCACTTCTGCGTGATCGAAAAACCTCGTTTTTTCAATCTCGTATAATATCTTCTTCGCTGACAACGAACACCGCTATATAACGTTGATGCTAACGGCGGAATTTTAGCGAAACGTGTTGTTTCATGCTGTCGCGTTAAAATTACGCAGCTTGCAATAGTGACGCGAATCTGGAACGAACAGCGAAGAGAGGAGGCCTTCCTTATATCGTCCCTCCTCTATTTCTGTATCTCTTGTATTTCTTTGTCTTTTGTCGTTCTTTTTATCTTTATTTCTGATTCTGTATTGATGTTCTTCTATTTCACTTTCTGTTTTTTTCGTCGTTCTCCCACTATGCCTATTTCTTTCTCTGAATTTGCATTGTTCATCCCCCCCCTTTTTAAAGTTACTTCTCTTGTTTCCTCTCTTTCATTCTCTCTCTGTGTAGTAGTTCTCTGCCCCGCCCGAGATCTTCCATCCTAAGGAAGTCAAGAGCGCGCGTCCGTCGCACATGTATGGGAAGGGAAGACGAGGAAGAAGAAGACGAAACAAGGAATTGCCGGCCGAGTCATTGCGTTGCACGCGCGTGGTTCAGCTATGGCAGCGGCCAGACGACACGACATGTCATGTGACGTAAAACCACTGAAGGTAATGACATAAATAACGGCACCGCTGTTTATAAAAGTTATTGGTGTCAAAAAAGCTGATACACAGCGTTATCTATGGCACAATTATCAACAACAGAAAAAAAACACAAGATAGGAGTTTTTGGCTTGTCCTCTAGATCACTACCATCTGTACATTTTTTCACGATCTTGAAATGGGAGTAAAAAA
The DNA here is from genome assembly GCA_013436015.1 of Rhipicephalus annulatus. NCBI lineage: Eukaryota > Metazoa > Arthropoda > Arachnida > Ixodida > Ixodidae > Rhipicephalus > Rhipicephalus annulatus. The sequence continues at coordinate 19,169 of WOVY01009267.1, forward strand.
ACGCACATGTTGTAGGGCACGCAAACTGCATCGATTGGGCAAAAACTTTACTCGCTTTGTGGTTGAGTCAAATGAACCCGAAGTCTTATGGCTCTTACTTGGGAGTTTTTGGTGTAATTAGGGAATTATTTTACTCCCTTCTAGGTGATTTCAAGAGGCAGAGCGAGAGTATTTAATTCAAGTGGCCACGCTGTTTTTGTATTTTTTATTTCTATTTCGAAGTAAATAGGTGGAATCTTGGGTGTGTTAGCTTTTCTCTCCTTGGAGTACTTTTCCTAATAAATGGGAGTAACCACTGCAGTCGGAACTCCCTCTGAGCAACATTCGTGCAAGGCTGCATTCTAAAAAAGTAGACCCAAACAAAAGCTTATCCACAACCCATATACCAAAGCAAAATACGAATCTTTTCAGAGTTCCTGGTTATGCACTACAAGAGCAAACAGACTGATGACCTAAAGAGCATTTATTATGGAGGTTAAATTACACACAAAGTACAACTATTTTGATCATTTCGTTAGAGTGAGCATGGTTATCGACCACAGAATTTGTACAGCATGAACACAATAATTTTCACCACACAGAGCACCGAAAGTACAAACACTACAAACACAAATCAATCCCAAATTTGTACCATACAGCTAAAAATAAAAAATCAAGTGAAATACAACACACTCTGCCAAACACATTAGAGTATCTGACTGGAAATCTGCAAGACTTCTATTAGAAAGTCACCTAATTTAATGAAAAGTGCATTTATGCAGCTCTGGTGCTGTAGATGACTATGCACAATAACATATATGTCGAACTACATTACAATATGTCAAAGAATCAACTTACGACACTAGTTTGAAATAAATGCTATACCAGTGACTAATACTTGTGTCACACGGGCGCGCAAAAAGTCTTTTAAGTAAGCGGTGTTTTACGAAGTTGAAAGACTTCTAACAAACAGCGCAGACACACGGCAGCAACCATCTCCTTTTAGTGTTTTCGTTCGAAGACGCTAGCCAAAGCGTGGCGCTAGCAGTTAAAAGAGAAGCAATGAAAATTAAACGATGTATCACGATGTACAAATTAAAGACTTGTTGCACTACTCGTTTCTTTAAATAAATTTAGGAATAAGAGATGAAGAAACACTTGTGAAAAATGGCGTGGCGCGAGACCGAGCATCACCACGTGATATTGCCGACGCGTTGTAGCTGCTTACGAGAGTATAAAAGGAAATAATCATTAAAAGAGTTCATTACAGCTTCTGCAGGATATTAAATTTGTTTTTACAAAGAGTTTTGGTGACAGAAAATTAAGCATTCGCTCTTTTTTTCCCACCACTCAAAAATTGCTGGCGCCCACTGGTTTCGAGGCTGCTCATTCGGAACCGTAAAAGAGGTCGACGAACTCCGTTTAAGAAAAAGACCGCTTCTGAAAAGGAGTTCACTCTGGGTCGTGTGTACGCTGTCAGGAACTCCTTTTCGGAAAAAGACCGCTTACTTTAAGGACCTTTAAGTGCCCGTGTGACAGAGGTATTAAGTTTGCTTGGAGAATTCTGGACATTTTTCCCGTGGCAAACAAATCACTTATAGAATAAACGGGCAATCCTCAAATGCATCAGACGGATGCACCTATATTATGCATCAGACGGATGCATCAGACGGATGCATCAAATGCATCAGACGGATGCACCTATATATATAGACGGATGCACCTCTAAGAAAATAAATAAAAATTGAAGGCACTATTGAATCAGCTTTCAAGTTACAGCAAAGGCAGTTTCACCAAAATTTCCTAAATCATCTTCAAATCGCAAATATACAAGAGAGGTTTAAGAGTGCACTAGAATAAGTTTTTTGCTTCAGTACTATTAGCGACCATATCGATCAAGCTCAAAGAAGACATTCATGAACATATGAAAAAACGCACACTCCATAGATCTGGGTAATGCATTAAAATTACTAAAATACATATACCATTGGAAAACTGGGCAGAAAAAGCAAACAGCCTTTTCTGTCTTATTTTCTGATGTATGTTCTGCTAATGCTATCTATTCAACACATTTAAAAATTGTCTAGGCTTTAACTTTTCAAGCATATTGCATTTAAAATGGCAATGGGCAAACCAGCAAACACACACACAACAAATAAAAATTTCAGCATTACAACACCAGATTTTACACTATACAATAATAAATCGTCGCTGGCGTCAGCTAGCATACTTGCACGCAATTGCGTCTTGTCATTTCAAATTATGCAGTGCTTCTCCGACCTCAACAAATATAGCTGAAATAAATTTTACCTGTTACCAGAAGTTCGAAACTTGTCGTCCTTGTTTGTTCCTTCGCCGAAAACTTCCCTGTATATTTATAAGAGTCTGTAGTTTTTCGCTGACAGAGGTAGAGGGTGTTAAAACAACAATTTCTTTCAAAAGATGCTTTTGGAATGCACTCAGTAAAGGGTATTTACGGCAAAGTAATGAACTGATGCAACCGTAAAAAATAATGACCTATTTATGTATATCAATTCTTTAAGGGCTTTTCACAAGAGCGAAATGCATGAAATGTTGAAGCATATTTTTTCAGGATACATGCAAGCTCAAAGAGCACACATAGAATATGCGCACTGAGACTGTTTGACAAGCTAGAAATTAAAAGTTATTTAGGAGCTCAAGGTGTAGCAGTTCATCTGAAAAAAATGCTAATTTCACTCATTTTTCGGAAAACTCTGTATACAACAGCAAAAAAAATACATTGATGGTGGACTAAAATATGCACGATAGCTCATTTGAAAGTGTTATCTATGAGCTAAACATAGATGCAGTATTACACTATTATTTTTTAAATTCTGAAGTAGTTTTTTTGAAAATGAGTATTCGTTACAGCTTTTCACCAATGCAACTCGAGCAGCATGATCGATTCACAACGGCAATCCTCAACTGAAGCGGAAAACCGTGGATGCAGACCGCAAACTTCGCGCTATCTACAAGAAAATAGACTTATCATCTGCATTCTATTGCTAACAAAATGCATAAAAGTTAATGTGGTCATTGTGGTGACTTCAGATGAACCATCCAGCAATAGAGATTTACAGTCACAAATGCTACTTTCCTAAGAGCTTCTGCAAATGCAGAAGGCGTGTTTCACACACCTAATAAACAGGTAATTCATTTTCAGTACGCAAGTACCAATCACAAAATACACTGATTAACGCAGACTTATACAATTTCTTCATTTTATGCAGCTTTCAGGAGAGTATACTTTGCTCCTTAAGACCCAAACCCTGTGATATGACTACACGGAAATGAAGATCATTATATTAAGAACTTCGAGACTACCTTTCTGTCTTTTCTCGCTTGTGTTGTGGGTAGGCTAGTGTTATTGCGTATTGTATATTTTTTAGCAGCTTGATACCTATTCTCTGTGTCATCACTGCAAAAGAGAGAGAGAGACGCTCTATTCCCTCCTTCCCTCACCCCTTGCTGTTCATATATATTTCAGTTTCTGTTATTCATAAGCATATATACCTGTACAGACAAGAATGCACACACGAATGTACATAAAGTTTGCCTGACACTTTTTCGCTTCACACAACTCCACACAAAAAATATTTTTGTCATGTTGCACTCTAGCTACATTATTTGTAGTGCACCTGTGTTGGCAATACAACAAAGATGAATATTCCATTTTCTTTACGGTTGCTGCATAAATGGCACCAAGATTGCTGTCAACATGTTTATCGGTGGGCTTGGGCTGAAGATTGCCTTTGCAAGTGTATCATGCTGCAAAGTTACGTAGGTGAAAAGCTCTGAAAAACATAAAACTTTTTAAAAATGTTTTTATTTAAAAAGTGAAACTCTCTAGTAACTGCCCCTATCTTCAGCTGGTGCATAATGCTTTTAAGTGAGATATAATGCATATTTTTGCCCAAGCACCAAGGTGATTTTAGACGCTGAATACAGTTTTACCACCCCAAAAAGGAAAAATCGCAATTTTTTTCTCCGGTGGTTTGCTATACTTTCAGCGCATAAATAATTTTTATTCTTTAGATTGTCCTACAGGCCCGCTGCACATAATAAATTTGTGCCCTTTGAGCTTGCCATGTTTACTGAACAAAAAACTGAACTCGGCAACTATTCAGTTTGCTGGAGTGAGAAGCCCTGGGCCAATTGATATGCATAAATTAGTCATAATTTTTACAGTTACATTGCTTCATTACCTTCCTACAAATACCATTTTACCGAGTGAATTACTAAACATTTTATGAAAAAAATTGTTTTTGACACCGTCTAGCTCAGTCGGCACATTACTAAAGAATTAAGTAGGCACGAATATTTTGGGTAATCAAAATAAACAACCAAGACGAGTTCTTTGAGAAATGAGAAAGTTTTTCGGCATTATTTGTGGTGGTCTGAAAAACACTGGTTGACTTGGCAAGTCATGACCCAGTTATAATGTCCTTATTGAATGCAAATTACCAAAATTAGGAATGTTTTAGAGGAGCTTTTTTTGTTAGAAACAACGGTAATTAAATTGACAATTAGGCTAGAAAAAACTTTGTGGAGAATAACTATGTACTATAGTGTATTATTTGTGGTGTCAATTACAGAGATCAATGGTGGGTGAAAAATCAATGCTGCACTGAATGTAACACCAATCAACCTGTTACATTTAATAAAACTTCGCATTGAGCTTTCTTCCACTGGTTTGCAAGGCACAGCATACTAAATATATATGCAAGAGTCAATGACGTATCTGCGCCCAGTACCAAAACTACTTAGTAGAGTATTCAGGAAGCATGACTCTATAAAAATCACATTGAGTCGGCATTCATACAACACATGTGTTGGTTTAAATACCCTGCCATCTCTCCTAAGGCAAACGTAAGGTCAATAAAAACGTTATTAACTGCAATCAAACTTCTCAAAATAGTACCAAGAGAGAAGTATGTTTGTGAAAAAAGCAACAGCAGGGCAAAATAGTCACAACTTATTGTTTTAATTCATGTCAAGGCTTCGAAACGCAGCTGTTTATATAAAAGTGGAATAATGCATCCTCTGTGAACAATTCTGTGTGTGCTTCTTCAAGTGTATTCGAAATGAGGCACAAGAAGGTAAGCTATTCCAGAAAATGGCAAGTACGCTTGAAAAACAAGCTCTCCATCATGGTGGAGTGAAAAGACAATACGTTTTTCTGCACCAGGTAAGGCCGAAACTGCGATCGTTCCTGCAATAGAAGAAAGCAAACAACAATTTAAAAAAAATTGTTGATTGACCAATTTTTTATTTAGACATAAAAGCCAATGCGAGTAGCGCAACGAGACAGGAATAATATAAGATAGCAACGGACTAGCACAAGCGCAACACAATTGAAAAAATAAACAAAACTGAGCGAATTTGTGACATTCAGTGTCAATGCTGTTGAACCAATAAAATGTGTTCTTTAACCATGCATGGTCTGTCCCACTAAAGTTAACAAGGCATGTTCCACAACAATGTCTTATTTTGGTGGTATCACGGACAATTATATGTGTTTTGCATGAAGAACATACCAAGTGTTTGGTGAGCTGAAATGGCTTTGAATAGGGCACAGCAGAGTTTTAAAAGAAACGGCATTCGAAAGGATGTTTGTACTGAAAGAATTTTTAAATTGGTTCATTACTCACAAAAGGCGATAATTCAAATGACTGTGGTGATATAAGGTAAGGTGAAAGGCTTGTTTCGAAAACAAAAACAAGTTTATCAATAAATTGAAGCTTGTCGCCAAAGCGCCCAACAAGAAAGTTAGAAGGATTGCTTACCATAACGTTGCAGAATTTGAAAGTAGCCTAGACAGAAGTGAATAGACTTACTGTTTCCTCAACCTCTCTTAATATTTATGCCTTAATTCGGGAGGTGAAACCTGAGCGCCTGTGAGAAGTTGCATGCTAGAACTTTGTGTCATGCGAAGGGCTCATCATCACTAAATCCCTTCATGGCAAGGAATGAACGAAAAATGGGGAATGCTGGGAACTCGTTTTCCAACCTTAACAAAGTATTGAAAATAACAAGAAAACCAAGAAAATTACAGGGATAATGATTTCAAGCATATATAGTGCAATTGTTAGAAAGGTGCATAAAAAGTTAATTTTCCATTGGCAGCGACTAAACCTGCCAACTAGGAATACGTACGATGCTTCCCCAACTTGTCTTGTCAGTAGTTCCAACAAATGTACCTAACGCAGGTGCGCAAGCCTTTAAAGTTCACCTTAATCTGTTCATTCATAGTGAGGATCTCATTCTGTCAGGCTGGATGCCCTCTGGTAGTGTGCAAAGAATATTGGTCAGCTTCAAACTCATAAAGTATTACGTGCTTTAGCATTCAAGCAGGCGGGAAAAGTGTTCCATACTCACCGTCTTGGCTACTAGCAGTGTCCACACTTCCAGCACATGCATGGGCCGTGTAGCCATATATTTCTTGCAACTTGTACTTCTGTGTGTCTGTGTATTCTTTCCCTGAATATACGAGCTTACTTTGATAAGCCTTTTGTAAACGAATAGGTTTTCGAAAAACAGGTTTATTCAAGACGCTTCTAAGTCATTCAAAAGCCATCGAAGTATCGAACACCGACACAGTTTTGCCAATAGCTTTTTCTTTGCTAAAATGCATCCTTGTTGATTAATTCTGAAAGCCTTTTTAAACAAACCTTGGCTAAAAATTTGGAAATTCGAAATGCTTGTGTTGTCCGATAGTCCAGCATGCGGAGGCACTTATGACTATTATTATTGAATAGCGCTGCCTATAATTTTTTCAAAATTTGGTTTTGAAGTAAGGGTGAGTGCTCATCTGAGTTATTAGCACCAATCGACATCTCTGATTTGATGCAAACAGGTCGCGCGTGACGTTCTACGAATAAAGGGAATATTCGCGACAACAGAAAACATTTGTGGGGTGCGCATTATGCCCTAGCTGGCACTTGGTGAGGAGTGCCACCTCACCCCTCTCTCCTCTCACTTTGTTGCCGGGCTGCTCTCACAGTGGTTTTGGCTGCTTATGGCAGTAATTGTCCTCTTTTTATCCCAGGGGGATAAGATCAAAGGCCTCCCATTGTTTATTCATTTTTCACCACCTGCAGTTCCGCAGATTTTTGAGACTGCATGCGCTGAGGCATCGATCGGGAGACTAATGCTTCAGCGGGTGCAGTCTCGCGCAATTGCACACTGTGTGGTGCTTGTCTCTGAGAATACTTAGGAGGGCGTTTTCAATCGACATAATATCGAACCAAATGCACTAGTATTGTATATACAATCTGTTAGAGTAGTTATGTTTTTAATGTTGGTATTACCACAAGCAAAGGTACAACTTCTTGTAAAAAGTTGCAAACAAATATTTTGCTGTCAGGAGTCTCTAAAGGGCACACGCAGAAGTTTATCTGAAGAGACATGGTGATGTGCATCGCAGGTAGATTTTTCGGGGAAACAGGAAAGAGTCTGCTGGTGCCAAGTAAGTGCAGTGAGGGAATCGGGTAATCATTGAGACTTCATTAGGTCAGGTAGTCATGTATTGGGAAGTTAACTCAAATGTTGACGCTCAGCCATGTTGCTGTTTATTCGGTTGGTGCATTGTGCACACGCACAGTCCCTAAACACAAGTCCACTAAAACTTGATCTAGCCTCCAAAAACACTGAGATGACTGACATTTGGCACACCAGGGAGGTTACATCTGCCACCACAGTGCGTGCGCGTTGCAAGTGTGCCTGCGATGTAATCATGCCAAAAAAGGGTTTTACCTCATACTTTTTATGCACACGTACACACTCTGTCTATATACATTTATCAATGTCGGTCACAAAGCACATCCTTATTACGGAGAGGTCTTGAGTGCAAGCCACGCAGACCCCCCAGGCTTGCACTCAACACCAGCACTGCCCCAAACAACTTTGTTCTTTTTGCAACATGTACAGTAACGCACCGTTTTTTTCGGACGCTGAAAAATCACACTTGCCCATTTCTTCGGACATCTCCGTGGCACTGCCACTCATCCCATCGAAGCATTGCAAACAGAGGATCGAGAATATACAGCCTCACGGTGCACCGTTCAGATTTTCCGGACTTCAGCTGGCTGATCGAATGCGGCATCGAATGCCATGACCAGCAGCCCATGACGATAGTCATAGTGCAAGAACAAAACGACAACACATAGACAAGAAGGACACGAAAGACATCTCTGTGTTGTCGTTTTGTTCTTGCGCTATGCTATCGTCATGCCATGCGAACTAGCCCAAGCTGCCACATTTCTCAGCTGCCCACGTTCTTTTTACAATAGTTTCATTTGGTTTCCATCACTAAAAGTTGCAGTGGCAACGGCTTGAGATTGTGTCAGGGTGAAAGTCAATACAGTAATGCAGATTTCGAAGGCCATGCATTTTTGGGTTCAAAGTAATGGCCGTTTTTGGCCGAGTATTCACTGAATGACTACCACAACCAACTGCAAGCTAAGCCAAGCCATTCTTAGAATCGGCTTCTTGACTGCTCAAGTTGGCCACACGTATGTAGCAAACCAAAAAAAAAACACGTGTGGTGCAGTATGAACTTGCTTTAAACAACTTAGTTCCTTTTGGCATTTGAGAGTTTGCTTGTCAATTATTTCTGTGGTATAGCGTGTTTTTTGTCTCAAACCTTTGTTTTTTGCAAGACCTGCTCAAAAGGATCCATTGCAACCGACTCCATTTGTGTCGTTGGCACTAACAACATAATTCACAATTTACAAGGCATAGATGGCATTGAAAGAACCTGTAATAATATGCAAGACCAAAGTAGGGACACTTCAATCTGATGCTGCTTAGGAGTTTGAGTCGGCCAACGATGGGTGAACAGTGGCTTATGATGACTCCCCTGAAGTGCCACCCACACCAATGCTATGCATATTCAGCACATGCCTTAACAGTACTATGACCTACAGTTTTGGCCAAACACTAGCTAGAATACAACAGACTTAGTCGCCTGTAATTGCGCTTGTGTGCAGACGTGCATCATTTTTTGTGGCCACTGGGCCAATAAAGGTGTTTTTTTTCTGGCGAGGCCTTTCGTTCATACTCTCGATTATTCCGATTTTTCAACGGTTCTTGCCAAATGCGAACAAATAGTTGGCGACATATAAAGGCCATAACTACATAACATTGCATATGCAGCAGAAAATATTGCATACCAACACACAGATAGATAACAATGAAGTGAATGCACGAATTGAAAATAACAGGTTTAAAAATAGTATAGAAGTATCAATGATAGAAAGCTTTCCCATTTTTATATGTGGCGAGCTTCAATGCAAGCAACCATTTTACTCTTGCTTCTGCAAAAAAAACAGTATCTCACAAAATCATGAGGCACAGCCGCAGCAGTAAGTTATGTTGAGCAATAAGATGTTGTCCTTTTTAATATCATTTACGCATTGTGCATATTCCTTAAGTTGCTCAATGATTTAATGCCCAGTTCGCCAATGCAGGTCTTGCTACTAGAATTAGGTATAGCGTGTATCAAAGGTGTTGTGCAGGATATAGTACACTCCACACTTGACTTGTATCTGCTACACCCAACCCCCCAATACTGCATATACAGCAGCACTGCTTAGCAAGCTTGTTTCATACAAAAAAGGTCATAGAGATATCGTTGGTGCTAACCAGTCTCTTCGGTTGATGTGTGACAGTATGAAAGTAAGGCGCCACAACGGGCCTGACACCCTATTATTTTTTAAAATCATACCTTCGGTAACGGCCGTTAGAAGCAGTATAGTATAGTTTGCAGCGAAAACATGATGTAATACCTGACTGTTGAATCTCTACTACTTTCAACACTGACACAAGCTTTTGAAGGCCTCAACAAAACATGTGATGAACAAGGAGAAGTGAAGGCTAATTGCTCAGTTTTTAATAAAATCACCAGAAAAACAACTGTGCAGTCACATCAACAAAAAATTATTATGGGGTGACTCTTACTGGGAAGTTCTGCGATTCTTAAATGAAGGTGAACCTGTGGCCAGAGCAGCCAATAAATGCGAAAATATGCTTCATGATAGTGAATTGTTGGGCTAGGTAGTTTACATTTGGCCTAGAGGAGCGAAGGCTTGCAATCAATTAGGACTATTTATAAGACGCTCATCTTGCGACTGAGTTTGTTTTGAAAACTATCTCAGCTCGAAAAGAAATGCGCAGGCACAGCAACACTCACTTTTCACTGAAACCAACAACAAATACCTAAGTCAAAAAAACGTCTTAACAGTCTACGATATCGTAAAAGGGGCATGTTTAATCAGTTTAAGACATAACTGCGTTTAAGGTAGTTTATTTCCTTCATTGTCAGAATGCACCGATGATGTACTAATGAATGCATCTGCAGAAATTTTAATCTCTCCCGCCTGTAAGATAACTATGCTCACACCTGCACTTAGACCGGCCCTTAGACCATGCACCCGTAGCACAAAGAACAAATGGCTTCTTATGCTTCTTGCAACAAACTTCTTTCTCTGTTCTGTTGCCTGCAAGAGTACATAAAGGGAAAAGCTTTAAGGGTGCTCAGAAGACGAGGTCTTCATTATGTTTTGAACATTCTCTTAAGGTTGTGTGAAACCATGTCAATCTAAGAAAATACAACAAAGTTGTTGAACCTTGCTCGTGTTGGCATGCTCAGTGAAGTCAAAAACTACTTGAGAAGGGAGGATGCTATGGCAACGAGCAATGTGGAAGAAAAATCTGAAGTCAGAAGGTTTAAAATCTGGCAGTACACGCAAACGCTGTCCTTATTATAGCATGACTGGTCAGTGCCATGTTGAGGCATAAAGAAGCGATCCCTCTTTTCACCAGTATAGCTATAGGAAGAGTCACATGGGAGGATTGTTTTTTTGACCATGGCTTAAACTACCAGCAAAGGCAGTCGTCACAATTGAGAACACGTCTAAATCAAAAACAGGATCGTATTGTTGTTGGTTGAACGGTGTTTTAGGCAGGGTTCACCCTATTTTTAATGGACCCTTCCAACAATGATGCGAGTCAGAAAACATGGGACGACCACATTGTCTGGGAGTATAAGTTACGGTCAAAAAAGCTATCCTCCCACTTGGCTCTTTTCATACTATACTGGTGAAACGGTGGATTGCTTCTTCGTGCCTCAACTCGGCTCTGACCAAGTCATGCCTCCCTTCAGGTCAACTTCATCTTCCACCACCAGATTTTGTGCCTTCTAACTTTGGGTTTTCTTTTCACGTTGCTCGTTGCCGTAGCATCCTTTGTTTTGAAGCGGATTGCGGCTTCACAAAGCATGCCTATACGACAGAGGTCAAACAAGTTGAAAGAGTTTGTTGTAATTCCCTACAATTACACGATTCCATGCAACCTTAAGAGGATTGGTTCAAAGCAGGGCATAGACCTTGTCTTCACGACACCCTGAAAGCTTTTCCATGTGTGCTCTTCTTGCGGGTGAAAGGACAGAGAAAGAAGTATGTAGAAAAAAAGCATAAGAACTCCTATGTATGCGGTGCTACGGATGTGGTTTATATGATACCATGCAGCTGTGGTAAAGCGTACATCCTCCAAACAGGCTCATGCCCTAACAATAGACTCTGAGAGCAGGCAACTACGATGAATTCTCGGAACAATGGGGCGCACCTTCCTGCGCATTGCAGTACATTTGTCTGCAATGCACTTTTCGAGGTGGCCGATGTCAAGGGCAGGGATAAAGATATGTTTGAGCGCAAGATATTACATGCAGGAAAGATTGAAAGTGCTGCAGATGCATGCATCAATGCATCATCGGTGCATCAGACAATAAAGGAAATAAACTTTCTTGAAAGCAGGTAAATAACAAACTGATTAAACATGCCCCTTTCGTGGTTTTGTACACAGTTAACACATTTTCACCCATATATTTGTTCTTGGCTCAGTGAAAATCAGGTGTGACTGCGCCAGCACATTTGGTTTAGCACTGACATACTTTTCAAAATAAACTCTGTTGGAAGTTGAGCATCAATCTCAGTAGGGTTCCTTTGATTCCGAGCCTTCGCTCCTCTAGACCAAATGTAAACTAACCAGCCCAACGATTCTGTGTTTCGAAGCATACTTCCACATATAATGGCTGCTGTGGCCCCATGTCCACCTTACATAAAAAATCACGTCTTTTCCCAGTGAGTCATTCCATTTGTTTGTTGGTAAACCCTTTATTGAAAGTCCGGCAGAGCTTTCGCCGACCGGGCCTTAGGTCTCCCGCGTGGGGACAGTCACTTCATAATTTTTCTTTGCTGATGTGACTGCACAGTTGTTAGGAGTGTATTCATGTTTCTCTGGATGTTTTATTAAAATAACTGCATGCATTTAGCCTTCATTTATTCTTGTTCGTCACAAGTTTTGTTGATGAGCATAGCTTAGCATCAGTACCTTTTGTCATAGCAATTTTCTGGCACTTGGGCCTTGCGACAGCTATAGCACTTCCGTTTGTTGGCCTTATTCACTTTGAACTTCTTGCTTCAGTGCCTTCGGGGGAGGGGGGGGCACAGCACCTTCAGCGATGCTTCTTTTCATATGCACTGCAATCAGGTACTTCTCCAGGTTTTCGACTTTTATTTCAGCTGTTTGTACTATGGCTATCTTATGTCAAAAGCAGACAATTTCCAACGTGAGTCGAATATAACTTACCATTCTGCCATGCAAATCAACCTATCAGGAGAGTTACATTTTAGAATTGGGTCCTTCAAATCTTCTACAAAGCTTCGTCACTTGCATTGGAATCATTATATTTATGACTAAATTGACACCTTTCCACAATTGCACACATCTCTGAGCAGCAGTGAGTTTGAACTACAGGTTTTCCCTCTCACTTTAATCCAAGTGCCAGCTTAAATAATCTGCGCAGCCATGGAAATAATCTGAGTGCCGATATATTTAATCCTTGTGCCAAACATTTAATCCAAGCGCCAACATATTTAATCCAAGCGCCAACTCACTCAGGCCGCGTGCCATTGAGTTTAATCCAAGTGCCACCGTGTTTATTCGAATTGCCAAGAACTTTAATTCAGGTGACAATCAGTTTAATCCACGCACCAAAACCAGAATATGGGGCGTAAAAAACGGCAATGCATTTGAAATGCAGTTCCTACAGCATAAAAAACCATAGTCGAAGGATAGAATAAAATACTATGATTTGTATTCGCCGATAGTATTCGTGAAAAAATTTACTGCCACGGTTCGCTTAAGCCGTGTTTGGAGTGCCTATACTTTGCTATGTGCAAGTTTGTAAAATGAGTGCTTGGTCCAGGTGAAATAATTTTAATGAAAACGAAAAAAATGCAGAAACATATTACTGGATATTTTACAGTGCCATGAAACTCAGTATTCGTCACTAAAGCTCATAATTGGCTTTGGCACATACTACCACAATACATGACCAGGACAGGTCATGTAGTGCGAAGGACAGACTATGTTTATTGGAGTGCCGCAATGCATGCCAAGATATTGAAAAGCTGGCCGTGGGCAGTGATGGGTCAAAGTCATCTACATAATCAAGAAATTAGGAGGCCGTCGCGCGGCACAGTGAATTAGAGATAATTCCAATATGTTTCTGTCCTACAGTGCACATAAAACCTAAACTGATCATCTTGATGTGGCAATAGAATTTTTTTCTTACATTATTGTTTGCTCTTATCTTTTTATTGAAACAAAGTTAAATGTCTCCAATGATACGAACAGTACTGATTGTTCGTTAAGCTTGGTAGTTTTGTGACGTACTTGACCAACGCGATGAAACAAACACGGAGGAAAGAAAACCTAAATAACACGCAATTGTTTTATTTATTTTTTTATTTGTGGAGTACTGCAGGCCAAGAAGGCCCAAGCAGGAGGGCACAAACACAACTACAAGATCAGTACATGAGTGACATAGCTTCACTAAAATACATCTGTGTAAGAGGAGAGCGAGTAGAAGAGAAACATCAAAACAAAGTAAGCACGCGATCAGTACATGGGAAGCACAGCTTGACTAAAATACATCTTTGTAAGAGAAGAGCGAGTAGAAGAGAAACATCAAAACAAAAAAAAATCAAGCGATATTGGGAGGGGGGGGGTTCAAGATTCACAGAATTAAACATTGGGTTCATCAAGATCGAAGGTTTGAAGGAAATCAGAAGGCAAGTTATTCCATTCTGTTGAAGTTCTCGGGAAAAAAGGAAAACTTAAATAAATCTCTCCGCGCAAAATACGGAGTTAAAGATCGGACATGAGAATGACGAGTTCGCCTGGTCGAAACTGGGGTAACGTAATGTGATGGGTCTAGCTCAAGTTTATTGTTAAGTAGTGAGTCCAAGAATTTTAGACGGAGAAGCTGGCGCCGCGATTGTAGCGTCTGGAATTCGTTATCTCGCATTAGTTCAGTAACTGATGTACCACTATCATACTTCGAGTAAATAAAACGCACTGCTCGTCTTTGAATCTTTTCGAGGGAATATATGTTAGGCTTAGTATGCGGATCCCATACATTACAAGCGTATTCAAGCTTTGGACGTATTAAAGTGTTATAAGCTAATAGTATCACTTGTGACGGGGCGTCTCTGAGTTTGTGCCTTAAAGGACACAGTTTACGGAAAGCCGATGACATCGGCAATGTGTGCATTCCAGGACAACTTATTCCTTATCGTTACACCTAGGTATTTGTATTGACTGACTTCTTTTAAGGGTTGGCTTTTGGAGGAATAGGAAAACTGAAGGGGATTTTTTAGTTAGAAATTCGAAGGCAAACAGATTTCTCGAAATTGAGCACCATGCCCTATTTGTTACACCACGAAAGAATATTGTTAAGGGCAGTGTCGAGAGCGATCTGGTCATCTGGCGAGTGTACATCTGTGAAAATAATTCAGTCGTCTGTAAAAAGTCTTATTTTAACCGAATCAGTAATAGCATTAACAATATCATTGCAATAAATTATAAACAGCAGCGGACCTAGAACACTACCCTGCGGTACGCCGGAATCTACTGGGAGATGAGGTGATGTCTGTCCACAGACGTCGACATATTGTTTCCGGCCGTTCAGGTAAGCAGACACCAAGGATACTAGGTAGTTTGGAAGCCCTATAGTCTGCAATTTCTCGATGAGCTTGTTATGGGGAACACGGTCGAAGGCTTTATGAAATCTAAAAACAGTACATCGACCTGACCAGCTTTGTCTAAAATAGAAGCAATGTGATGAATAACTGAGACCAACTGGGTGACTATGGAAAACCGTTTTCTAAATCCATGCTGAAAGGGAGATAAAATGTGGTTATCATCTAAGAAGCTGTTTATACGAGTGGCAATTATATGTTCTAGCATTTTGCAACATATATATATATATATATATATATATATATATATATATATATATATATATATATGAGATCTAACAGACAGGAATGCCAAGGAATGTACAGGGGAAGTTGTTAGAACCAATGGAATGTAAATAAGAAGAAAGGAAAGTGTATGAAAAATAACCAGTGTATATATATATATAAATATATATATATATATATATATATATATATATATATATATATATATGAGATCTAACAGACAGGAATGCCAAGGAATGTACAGGGGAAGTTGTTAGAACCAATGGAATGTAAATAAGAAGAAAGAAAAGTGTATGAAAAATAACCAATATATATATATATATATATATATATATATATATATATATATATATATATATATATATATATGGAAAACAAAAGTGCTTATTACTAATTATTCAAAAAATGCAACATAGGCACACGTGAGCGTATTCATTAAAACAGAACTGTCTCATAGGGCTCGGAGACGGACGTTCATAAGTCATCTTCACGCAAAGTGGCAGGCACGAAAGAAAAATTGTGCCGATCAAAGGGCGCGCAGTCCACGCGCTGTATTTCTTCCATGTAGTCTCGAGCCGTATCCAGCAGCAAATATATCCTGTGCTCCTTTTTTCGTCATGCCTTGCGGTGTCACTAAAACAAAATTACGACGTTCGCTCAGGTAGGCCTTCACGTGTGACTTGAATTTCGGGAACGCTTCTTCTATAGGGTTAAAAAAGGGACTGTACGCTGGCAGGCGCTTAATAAATAGACTGGAAGGAGTAAGCCAAGGCTGTCTGTTCTGCTCGAACGTGCGCAGGCGCATTATCAAACAAGAATACAGCTTCGGTATTTGGCTTATCACGTTCTACACGGGCCGAAACATTGCTGAGGAAATCAATAAAAACAACCCAATGAACTTTGTCCACCACAGTTCAGTGAATAACTCCATTTGCGGACATACATGCTATAATGTTCAAGTTCACTCCCTTTGTCGTTGTGGTCATGCGCACGGCTGGTTGTCCTTTAGCTGCCCCGCCAAACTTTCTGGAACACCAGATACTAAAGTTAGTCTTATCTAAATAGAAGCGGCAAACACGCGGTCCATCAGACTGCAGCCATTGAGAGTACAGCATGCGGCTGTGCTTGATATCGTCACGGTTGCGGTCTGTAGGCCTTTGCGTCACGAGCTTCATCGAGTAGCAGTGGGCATCCAGCAAGTGATCGACTGTGCTTGAACTGATTGTTACTCCTGGCATTTCTTCCTCCAGGGCCTCTTTTATTTGCTTTAATTTATATGTACAGTTTTTGTCGACAATTCATCTCAAAGCACTCACGATGTCTTCTCCAAACTTCCTTTTTGAGCCCCCACCATGTTTCGATCTTTCTCTGTCGGTAGCAGCAATCGACCTTGCTGTTTTATTGTTGATGCCTAGAGCGTAGGCCAGTTGCTTTAAGTTACCGCCACGCCTGTAGGCGTCCCCAATCCTAGCTCTTTCAACCACCAATACTTTGCTGTTTTTTCGACGAGGTTCGTCAGGTTTCTTAAAGTGTGGTCCTCGTTTGCGTCCAGCCATGACTTCAAGCAAAGCTCTCTCTTCATCTGCAAATGTGCCTGTATGAAAACATACGTTTCAAGCAAACACGCTTCAGCTACACTAAGCGTCGTGTGTTACATGAAAACCGGAGGATTATCTCCTTTGATGCCTTCATAACAACTTATTTCCACATGAACCCGAATAAATGCAAGTTTAGTATTTAGAGTAGTTATTTCTGATTTCAAAAACGAATGAATAACATCTTTCGATCACTGTTCTCACTCGGCTGAGCAGACGACTGCGATAGCCTCAGCGAATAAGTAGCCAAATACCGTCTGCTAAGAAGACGACACGAATGTATGGATGTGCGATGGTGTAGATGGTTAGACGGAATGAAGCAGTAGCGATGAAATAAAGACTAACATAGACTCTATGAGCCAATACATTTAGGTACCCATAAATGCAATTACTACTCACTTATTTTTTATTTTGAAGCTATGCCACCATAAATCAAAAGTAGCACTGCGCACTTATTTCATAAGCGCTACCATGTATAGTCGAGGGAAAAGTTTTTTTCGTGACGTCATATTAACATTATTCTGACATTTATACTATATAAAGTGGCTAACTGTGTTTCTAGCGCATGAATTAAACTGACTGGCGCATAAAATAAAGGTATTGGCAATTGGATTAAATATGGTGGCTATTGGATTAAACTCATTGGCACGCGGCCTCATTTAAAACATTAAAAACACTGTTTAATTGGCAACGTAATACTATAAACGTCTGTGCAATGTTATATTTTACTGTCTAACGTTGGCTCACATTTGTTGCATTCAAACCACGTTGACTCAACGTTCTGCGTTACCTGGGTGGTTGTTATATTTAGATAACTCCTCTAAGCATGCAGGTACTCAAGTTAGTTAATCCATGAGGGCATATCTGTTATGATGACCGAAAATACAAGGAAGATCATTCCGGCATACTTATATTTAGTTGCCTGTTGGTTTTCTTCTTTTGCTCATCACCCTGTATAAAACAGTTTTATACAGTAGAGGAAAGCGTAATCTCTCGCTGATTATCATGCCAAAACTACAGTGTATGCGTCAGAGTTATGCATGCAAATCTTGATATGCGTCAAGTCAAAGAGAACACCTCGATAGTGTCCAGTCGTAGGTAACTAGATATATCAAAATAGATTAATTTACCCTGGTTCGCCACGAAATGCTTTCCAGTTAAAATCAATCTTAAAATCAAACTGAGACGTTTGGCGTGGCAGCCGAATCCTAAACATGTCGATGCTTTAAAGTGCTTCAGTACTCGGCTGCTGACCCGCAGGGCGCGGGTTCGAATCCCTGCTGCGGCGGCTGCATTTCCGATGGAGGCGGAAATGTTGTAGGCCCGTGTGCTCAAATTTGGGTGCACGTTAAAGAACCCCAGGTGGTCTAAATTTCCGGAGCCCTCCACTACGGCGTCTCTCATAATCATATAGTGGTTTTGGGACGTTAAACTCCACATATCAATCAGTCAATCAAAGTGCTTCAGAATAAGACCGAAACAGTTTCGATCTTCGGTGACGCAGGCATCAAGTCGAGTGATGAGTCATGCTAAGAAATGTAATATTGCGTAGCAGTAGCGTACACTCTAAAAAAAGACAAAGCTTTGCGGCAAAAGCGAAGCAATCAACGCAATAGCAACACAATTGAAGGTCACGCGCAGAATGGTACACAGATCGAAACGTGTTCCGCTTCTATCACGCACAAATGACGCATGGAACGTACTCACAATAACAGATGCACGTTAATAGGTGTCCCAGTAGTTACTCGGCTGTGTCTGAAAAGCCCGCGTCTTTGCTAACATAAACTGCAATAATTGCAGTGAACATTGTGCACCCTGTAACTACAACAGTATCAGTCCAGTTAAAGCCCGATGCCAGCCAAGATGTACGATTCTCCCCATCACGAGATAGGGGCGCGCGAGCGAGAGTTGCCCTTCCTCTCCGCTGGGCAAAGTACGGCTGAGAGATGAGGGCGCGCGAAACGGCATCGTGACGATGTGGTGACAAGCCCTTACTGCGCCATCTTGCTAATAATGCTGAAAACACGATAGTTCCCCCGAGATTTCTGTCAACAGCGGTCAGTGGTAGATATAATTGGCTTACCGTTCGAAAGATTATGAACAAGCCTTTCCTTTGTTCAGTGGCTGACGCCTATATATATATATATATATATATATATATATATATATATATATATATATATATACAAGAGTGACGGCTACACTGACCCCGGCCGCAAAATGTAGCCGAGAGTGTGCATATAAATGCTACCCCAATAATGAAAAATTCACGCTAGAGCAAATGTGAGCGGGAGGGATTTTCTCAAGCTTAGTCTAAGCATGCTCTACTTTCAAGCTAAGCAAACCACACTTGCTATCTATGACTGGTGACTTTTCTCATGCTTAGATTATAAGACGGGAGTTTTTTACTCAATGCGGCATTTCCCTGTGCTTTTCTGACCGTTAGAACTCAGACAAAACGAAAGCTGAAAGAACACTTTTTTGGCTGTATAGGCATGACGCCTGTTTTGAGAGTGTATATTGATGTTCTGCATTATTTGGCTAATAAAAATTTACTTTGATTTTGATCTTGCATATGTGCAAACTACATAAAACACTTTAGTGTGAAAGCCGAAAATGAGCTTGCTAGCCACAATATAATTAAGGAATGCGGTCTTTAGTACAGGCAGTCCGCTAGAAATAAGAGACAAGCGTTGACTAATTCACAATCTACTCTTTCCACGTTGCACCCAACGACAGGTATTTCGCGTCTGCGTACCACACCATATTGGCAGTGCGCTTGGTATATATTTACTGTGCAGTTATCAAGGTCATGTTGTGCTGTCGCAGTATATTCTACTATAGTTAGCTAATTACACAAATGAACTGTAGCATTCCAACATGCACAATTTGTCATTTTGCGATGGTCAACCAGTACATATACTCCGCTAGCAGCCGCCAAGCAATAACAAAAAAATTACTGCAAGCTCTATCTTCTGTCGGCTTCATTTTAAACAATATCTGGTGGTCAAGAACACCGCCTTTAGGGAAGAGGAGAATCCCGCTTCAAGCAAAAAAAACATTACTTGCTCCTTACCTAGGCACTAGAAATGCCTCTCTTAAGTGATTCAAGAGCCCGACGTTGCAATTGTGGAAGAAGAAGAAGAAGTTGTCACAGAGAACAGCCTCTGCTTCGAGCTCTGTGAGTTTCCTAATTCTTTTGCCAAGTTTTTTCAATAATCGACACAACTCGAAGGGGCGTTCCCCCTTGGAATGGGGGATCAAAACCCCATCCAGCAACCGGGACCGGGCCGACCACATCATAGTGCGTCTGACGCAAGTTCTCACCCCGGCCCAAGCGGGGCCCACGATGACAATTCTGATGACTCCTCCGTTGAAGATATGGCTTCGGACAGCGACTACGTGGTCGTACCAAGCCGACGCCTGAAGAGGAAAATCAGCCGGACATCGCCCACTAGCCGGCAAGCACAGACAAAGGCGAGTAGCATGCGGTCGTACACCATTTCGTATGTGCCGACATCGAAGACAGACATCTTGAACTCTTTAAATAGGCAGAGCCTGACAGAGTACTTTGAGCTCATCGCTCCAGGGAAAGTCGTAGAAATATGCATAAACACCCGAAAGAACATACTGTCCGTGGAGGTCACTACGAAGGCCTTAATGGACACGCTGAAAGCGATTGTTCGATTAGGAAATATTCCGGTTCGCGCATTCTCCGCGTACGACGAAGAAACGACAACAGGAGTAATATACGATGTGGATGAGGAGATAACAGACTCGAGTCTCGAGAAACTGCTGTCATCGTCGGCTCCCGTGCTTGGCTTCCACCGCTTTGGACGCACGCGATGTGTTAAAGTAGTGTTTCAGTCGAAGACGTTACCCACACATGTAAAAGTTGGGTACGTGAGGCACTCGGTACGTCCTTACGTACCAAAACCTCTGCAATGTCATAAATGCATGAAATTTGGGCACGTTAGTGCAGTTTGCAAGGGTGCAGTAACCTGCAAGCATTGCGGTGGCCCTCATGATGGTGATAACTGCAATGCTGTGGCCAAATGCCCAAACTGCTCAGGCGCCCACGACGCAACATCAAAGGAATGTCCCAAAATGAGGAATGAAATTAGTATCCTGAAGAAGATGGTTCGAGACCACTCCACTCACAGAGAAGCTGCAAGGGCTGTACGGCGCCGTAAACATCGTTCGCGACATCGACGCAAACGAAGCAGCAGTGCTCATAGCTTATCGAATTCGACACACAAAACCGTGCCCTCACCACCTCCTAGCCTACTTTTGTCGGCCAGAAAGGAGGATACAAATGCTCAAATGCCAATACAGTCCACGCAAGTACAATGTAACCAGTCATTGGCTCTCCCCACGTCGGAGACTCAGTGGCCTTCACTACCGTCAAGAGCTACGGTAGCGCCATCACCACATAGTGCCCCTACCTCCAATGAAGAAAACAAGAAGATGGACAACACAGATGTCAAGGCTATGCTTAAAAATTTGATGGGTTCGATGCGTAAAATTCTCAGCAGCCTAAACACTCCCGCTGCTAAGGCGGCTGTGCTGCTACTTGAGGTTTTGGAGCCTCTTCTACTGGTTCTTCAGTAAGTGAACATGGCACTGATGTTCGAAGAACGCATGCGCCAGTCGCTTGTTATGCAATGGAATGCTCGTGGCCTACGTGGCCGTCTGTCAGACTTCAGGCAATGGGTTTTTAAATATAAATTTCCTGTTATCGTTATATGTGAACCGAATATGGTTTCGCCTTTTCGTATATCTGGATATATCCAGATTTGGTCCCGCAGTGATCAACGTACGAGCAAAGTTCTCGTTTGTATACGCCGTGATTTGACATTCTTGAGACATGAAGTCGCGTCGCATACCAGCAACGATTACGTGAGCCTGACTATAACACATAAAAAGCGAACATTCTCCGTAATAGGAGGATACATACACCCAAGCGCACAGATGGACTGCTTCCACCTGCGGACCATTCTTCAAGCAGCACAAAGGCCACACATTGTGATCGGCAATTTTAATGCACATCATCCTCTCTGGGGTAGCACTACAACGAATTATCGCGGAAAGGATTTAGCCAATTTTATATACAACTATGGACTGAGCGTACTCAACGACGGATCACCTACATTTGTTCGTGGCACGTCCTACAGCAGCTGCCTCGACCTCTGTTTCGTTTCCAGAAACCTTCTGTCTTCCGCATGTTGGTGCACAGATTTGGACACTCGCGGCAGTGACCACCTTCCAACCTATGTTCAGTTCAGGTGGTTTCGCCGCACGCACACACGCTACATCCGTCAAACCGACTGGACACTGTTCAAGGCATCTGTCAAGTCTGGCTGTGAGCACACGACTGATCCATCCGAGGTAGAAGACATCATTGCTTCTTCACTGCGTGACACAACCAAACAGGTTAACCTACCGATGCATAGATCAGCAGTTGACTCCCAATACGAGGCCCTTCGTGCAATCCGTCGCCGTGCCGAACGCCGATACAGACGAACGAAGTCACCTTCAGACCTTTCCGCCTGTCGTCGAGCTCAACGACATGTTCTTCGGCATCTTGACAAGATTGACAGGCAACGTTGGAGAAATTTCTGTGGATCTCTGGACCCCAGACAACCTCTATCTAAGATCTGGCGGGTGGTACGAAGTTTGCAGACAACTCCGCAACAACATCAACCATTTCAAGCTGTTGCTCTACATCAGGGACGGACAGAAGTTGAGATAGCCAGTGACTACTGTAGCCTCATCGTGGACACCACTGATGATCTTGCCACTAATGAGCTTCTTACTACCATTGCGCCTCCATCGTCTGACGAGCGCCTTGATGTACGTTTTACAATACATGAGCTTGACGCTGTGATTTCTGCCTCCCGCCGATCATCGGCACCAGGACCTGACGGAATCACGTATGCTGTACTCAACTATCTTGATACAGAAGCACGACGTATCCTGTTATCTCATTATAACACCTCATGGGAGTCAGGAGAAGTCCCAGCTAACTGGAAATGCAGTCGCATTATTGCACTGCTCAAGCCGGGGAAGTGTCCTTATGCACTTTCCTCCTACAGACCAATCGCGTTAGCCAGCTGCGTCGGAAAAGTGATGGAAAGAATGGTACTGGCACGATTAGAGTGGCTTCTAGAGAGCAACAACTCCTTTCCTGCATTTATGAACGGCTTCAGAAGAGGCCGATCTGCCATAGATGGTGTGGTCGACTTGATCACCAGCGTTGAAGAGGAAAGAAGCCGACGCAGACTAGTGGCGGCGGTCTTCTTAGACAATAAGGGTGCCTACGATAACGTGCTGCATTATGCGATCCTTGACGCACTTGAAGATTTAGACATCGGAGGACGACTGTACGCTTGGATTTTTAGCTACCTTAGGGACCGCACCATTTACATGACGACAAGTAACGGAGACACCGATCGATATAAGGTTCATCGTGGTGTTCCCCAAGGAGGAGTTCTCAGCCCGATCCTATTCAATGTCACAATGATCGGCCTAGCAGCAGAACTTCCCAGCACGGTGAAGATCACTGCATACGCTGATGACATATGCATATGGGCATCCGGAACTACTCGTCCGCAATTGCGAGCTCGACTACAGCGTGCAGTGACGATCACATACAAATATCTACGACGTCAGGGGCTCACTCTTTCAATCGACAAATGCGCAGTGCTTGCGTTCACGCGCAAGCATATGTCGCTATACCCGATATTTATTAATGGGACAGCGATACCTGCTGTAACGCACCACAAGTTCCTTGGGGTTGTCGTACACAGAGATCTATCGTGGACGAGGCATGTCGCCGTACTTAAATCTAAATTGATGAGCTTTGCTCTCATTCTTCGCCACGTAGCAGGAGCAAGATGGGGCCCATCAGAATCATCGCTACTTCAATTATACAATGCTCTATTTGTGGGATACATTCGATACAGCATGCCGGTGCTTTCCAATATGGGACCTAGCTGTGTGAAGACACTCGAGAGTGTTCAAGCTCAATGCTTACGAAGATGCTTGGGTCTACCACGCAGCACTTCAACAAATGGGACAATCGCAGTGGCTCGGGCTTATCCCATTAGTGTATACATGCTCTGCGAGCCACTTAGAGTTCACCTACGATTACTGAGCAGACACAGACAGCACCCACTGTCAGTACTACCCGCCACTCACCCAGATTGCAGTTTCTCAAAAGTAATATTGCGGCATGAAAATATTATACCACCAAGGTTTTTTCCGCCAAATGCCCCTGCAGTGCCACCATGGGTTCTGCCTAAACCACCTATCTCTTTTACGATACCTGGAATTACGAAGAAGTCGCTCATTTCTTCTGTTGGCCTCAGACAACTGACCCTATATCACATTTATACAACGTACAGTGATTCTCTGCACGTGTACACCGACGGATCCACCACGCTAAACACCTTCGCCGCCGCCTTTGTCATCCCAGACATGGGTATCGCTCGGCGATTCAAAGTGGACCATAAAACCACATCAACTGCCGCAGAGCTTGTCGCTATCCGAGAGGCAATAAGGTTTATTTCCGGAGAGCGACCTCGAGCCTGGACGATTTTCTGTGATGCAAAACCCGCTTTGCAAACCATTAATTGCATCATGAAGCAAGGTCCATATTACAGCTTGGCAATAGAAATCACAGAACTTATTCAGGTTGCTTCAACAAATGGTGATCTTATAACTTTCCAGTGGATTCCGCTCATTGCGGCGTGATGGGAAACGAAGGGGCAGACGCTGAAGCTAAAAATGCCTTAAGCAGTGCCCCTGAAGTACGCATTGCGTTTTCACGAGCTGACACGAACGCCCTGCTTCGCTGCGTGATGCGCAGCTACACACTACAGCACTGGACCAAACCGGAACGGCGACACCAGCGACTTCACAAATGGGACCCGGAAATGAGGTTCCGCATGCCTCCTAAATTGAAACGGCAACTCACAAGTATGATCCACCGCATTCGTCTTGGTGTAGCGTACACTAGACGTTACGCACATATCATCGGTCGCAGTGACACTGGTCCTAATTGTGAACACTGTGACGTGCCAGAAACACTTGAGCACATATTTTGTGTCTGCCCAGCATACGCACGTGAACGACAAACACTGATTTCTTCTACTGAACAATATCGCAGTAGGTCATTAGCTGATGAGACCATGTTGGGCCCTTGGCCAGACACCAACAGTGCAACTGCGGTCACAAGAGCAGTTATTACCTTTTTAGAAACAACTGGACTATGTGCGCGGCTCTAAAATGTGTCTCAGCTAGAAGGAACACTACGTACTCACCTCTCTATCTCACCATCGTCATCCATTATTCTTTCTTTTCTCCTTTCCCTTCCCCCAGTGTAGAGTAGCAGGCTAGAGCAAACTATCGCTCAGGCCGACCTCTCTGCCTTTCTGTAAATAAACATACTTCCTTCCTTCGTGGCGTGAGACCTTCGCTATGCACCGTTCATAAATGAGAAGAATGTGTCACAAGCCGAGCGCTCAAAAAAGGTTCGCCGCCAAATTCTCGCGGCGAAGCGCCGAGAGGTCAACGATAAAAAAAGAAAACAAGTATACAAAGACTCCCCGGGCACGCGTCCCTCTCCCCTCGGAAGCGAGGGTTCGCCTACGAACCTCCTCTCATCGGTGCAGGAGCAAGCCCTGGAACATTCCAGATGAAAAGGGGCGTGGTGATGCCGGGTTGCGTCATCTGTCGCGGACAGCTTTCGAACCGTCTCGCCCTCTCCCCAACCTTCGCTGCGTATCGCGTCGGCGAAATGATGAGAACTTTCTGGAATCTCACGCGGAAGGTATTTAATCGAGCAGCCGAGATGGAAGATCAGCAGAAGAAGAAAGTTAACGCCAGAGTTTGTAGGGTATTCTGCCGCGTCTGTCGGTGAAGGTTTTGTCCTTAGTGACAAAGTAGGATAAGAAGAAAGTATGCGCCAGAGTGCGTAGGGTGTTCCGCCTTCTAGGCGAAGCCTTTTGTCTTCCATGACAAAGGAAAAGAAGGAAGTGGAGAAGAAGAGGATTTCCACCTGAGGGGTGAAGACTCGAAATACAGGCAAGAGTGTGTGTCTACCGCTATCGAGCGAAGACGCGTGGCAACAGCTGCGTGTGGGAAGCTGACGTGTTTCCGGCGAAGAAGTTTGAAGCTTGGAGAGCGGCCAATTGAAGACGCGAGGTTTACTGGAAGATACCTTTGGGGGCAGTGGAACGACAACAACGCTGGACTTTGAGTGAGTGATTCTCGGAAGAGTATCATCCAGACTTTTGTTCCAAGGACTTTGGACTGATTAAGCTTACTAACTCTTTAGTCTTTAAGTGCCTTGGTTGTTCTATGCATGCGACTGCATTGTAGTGCGTATTATTGTCTTTGTCCGTTGTTTCGAGTGTGGCTGATATTACTGTGTAGTACATTGTTTGATTGGTGACGTATTGTATTAAACTATTGTCGAAAGTGCATACTTGTGTATTGTCTTTATCTGCCATAATTGAGAATATTATTTTGTTTTGTTTATCAACTCTCGGCTCTGCCTTGTTTTTTTTGGGCCACAGCCGGCGTCCGCTGGCGCGCCAAATAGGACCACTTCTAAACTGTCCACGCTTTCGTGGTGTGGTTCGCGGGGCCGATATTAGGCCCTTGGAATTAGCCCGGCGATCGCCTCCCTAATTAACGGGACCCGTGACATTTAATCTGGCGTCCGCGACTAGGACCTTTTGGTGCACAGTGCGTCTGAAGTAGTGAGAAAGAGCCTCGAGTTGTTGATGGTGCTATCGGAACGATTTTGTGTGTTGCTCAGTGTTCTCGTTTACGAGTGCAGGGGAGTGTTCTGATAGACTGATTTAGGCAGATACTTTTTGCACGCGGCAAGACTTTATTTGCGAGACACCATGGATTTTGAAAAGTTAGTAGCTGTTGGTGAGAAGATGGGTCTTTCTGGCGCCGAACTAAGGAAGTGGGTAAGCCAGAAGGAGAAAGAGGCCCTGGAGAAAAAGAGGTTGGCAGCTGAGATAGCCAAGGAAGAAAAAGCAGCTGAGTTGGAGAGAGAGAGGCTGGCAGCTGAGAGAGCGAAAGAAGAAAGAGAGCCGCAATCGAAGTTGGAGCTGTTGAGAGAATAGTTGGCAGCTGAAAGGGCAAAAGAATAAAAAGAAGCAAAGAAGCGGCAGCTGAAAAAAAGAAGGAGAAATAAAGGAGCGACAGCTGAAAGAAGAAAGAGAAGCGGAAATGGCTGAAAGGGAACGGCAGTGGCATCACGAGATGGAACTCGAGCGGCTCCGTTTGCAACAGTGAAGTGAAACTCCGGTCCAAGCTAGAGTTGAAAGCAGCGAACGGGAGGACCACGGCTTCTGCTTGAACCCAAGCAAGCTGCTAGTAGCGTGTAATGAAAGGAAAGACGACCTTGATGCGTACCTTCACAGATTTGAGACAATTGCAAGGAGCCAGAATCGGCCGGAACAACAATGGGCAACTGCTTTGAGTAGTTGCTTGAGTGATGAAGCGCTCAGTGTGTACGGTAGGCTGACGCCGACCGATGCAGCCATCTAGGCAAAGTTGAAAGCTGCTTTGCCGAAGCAATTTAGATTTACTGTGGAAGGATACCGGGACAGATTTCGGACCGGAAAGCCAGCTGATGGTGAGACGGCTACGCAGTACGCCGCCCGACTTAGCCATTGTTTTGACAGATGTATTGAACTTTCAGGGACAGCGCAGGAGTACGATGAGCTTAGAGAGTTCCTCATTAGAGAGCAATTTCTTACTAGTTGCCACCCAAGCCTGTTAGTGCACTTGAAAGAGAGGAAGGCTGAGTCACTGAAGGCATGCTTGAATTGGCCGATCAATGCTTGGAAGCGCAAGGTGGCACAAATTTTGCCAAAGTCAAAAGGAGTGTCCCGAAGACTCAAAAAGTTCGGCACCCGAACAAAAAAAGCGTGCATCGGAGAGTGTTGCGCAATGTTTTCTGTGTAACCGAGTGGGTGCTCGCGCGAACAACTGTCGTACTAACTTTACGAGCCCTACGGTAGTAAAATGTTTCAAGTGTGGTCAGACTGGGCACAAAGCAGACGCTTGTCGTAACGGAGGGAGTCAAACTCACCAGGTATCCTGTGTGCTAGCAGCACGGAATTCCGATGGTGATGCCGCCACCAACGGATTCGTAGAGTTAAAAAAATTGCCCGCAGCTTCCCTCGGGGGAACACTGAGGAGGATGCGGAGCATATAATTGGTTAACGGGGTGTTAAAGTGCGACCTACATGGGGCGATGGCTAAATTGGTTAACGTGGTTGTGAAATGGGGTGTTAAATTGCGACTTACTTGGGTCGATGGCTAAATTGGTTAACGTGGTTGTAGGAGGGGGTGTTAAATGAGTGAACACGTACACACGTATGCGAAAGGGCGGCGCTGGTCGAAGGGACGTCGATCATTGTGTTTGTGGATTCGTTGGCATTCATTCCACGGCGACTTCGGACGTCGACGCGCCGTACAAACCAACGGACGAGCGGCAACTGAGCGAGCGAGCGCCGACCTTGAGTATATATACAGCGCGACGGCGCATGCGCTGTCAGCTGTCGAATGTTCTCGAAGGAGAAGCGCGCGCGCGGCACAGATGGCGACGGCGCGACGGCGCATGCGCTGTCAGCTGTCTAATGTTCCCGAAGGAGAAGCGCGCGCGGCACAGATGGTGGGCGACGGCGCGACGGCGCATGCGCGCGCGTCAGCTGTCGAATGTTCGAGAAGCGGTGCGGACGGCACGGACGGCGCACTACAAGGCGCGAGTATAAGATGCTTCCGCATCTTAAAATGGGGAGGCCCCGCCGCGGTGGTCTAGTGGCTATGGTACTCGGCTGCTGACCCGCAGGGCGCGGGTTCGAATCCCGGCTGCGGCGGCTGCATTTCCGATGGAGGCGGAAATGTTGTAGGCCCGTGTGCTCAGGTTTGGGTGCACGTTAAAGAACCCCAGGTGGTCTAAATTTCCGGAGCCCTCCACTACGGCGTCTCTCATAATCATATAGTGGTTTTGGGACGTTAAACCCCACATATCAATTAATCAAAATGGGGAGAAACTTCCTATTGTGGGGGCTGTAATGACAAAACAGCCAACCGGTGTTACGAAGGGAATGCCAACGCTGCCTGGAAAAGTTGCGGGCAAAAAAGTTACGGTGTGAAGAGATACCGGTAGCTCTACTGTTATCACGCGAAGAAATTGGTGCGGGAAAGTGAGTTAACAGGAAAAACGAAACTGGTTTGCCTAATTGACAGTACGGTTCGGATGCTTCCCGAAGCAGAGATTGAGATTGAAATCCCGTACTTCAGCGGGAAGGTTACTGCTCTATGCATGGCGACCCCCCTGTACGACCTCGTCATCGGAAATATCGACGGGGCGCGAGCGCCAAATGATCCAGAACGTTTGGGAAAAGACCCTACGATAGCGCCCTCGCCAACCCAGCGACCGCGAGTTACAGTGGAGGAGCATCCCGTGACGGATCTCACTCGAGCCCAAGGTGAAGCCGCGGTGCAAGAGACAGTGAATGAGAAGATGATCGTGTTGAATGAGTTCACATGCTGGGCAGGTGGACTTACGTCGGCACGAACTCAACCGACAGACAGTGTAAAGGTGACGTAGTCGGCTAGCCAGGCCAAATGTCGTGACATGAACAAGCGGGTGAATAACCGAACAGGATCGGATGAACGTTATCACCCGTTAACAATGTCGACAGTGACAACGATGGCTGAGACGCCACCTCAGATACCATTGGTGGAAAGGGCTCGCCGGAACAAAACGAGGAAAAACAAGAAGAGATCGTGCGAGCACTGCAAGAACACGGTATAGGTGTTGAGGTCGAATCGGAATGTGTTTGACAGTGCTATATCCTAAGTTATTGTGGTTGGTGTCCTGTGTCACAACTGTATGTCGAGTGAATCAAAATTTTTGTTATGGTGAATCAAACTTTTGTGAATCAAAATTTTTGTTATGTGATGTATAGTATAGTACAATTATTGTAAAGACAGACCTTTGTACATTTGTATTGCTTGAAGTATGTGATGGAGTATTGTATTGATGTACCTGTGTCTATATTCTATGTGTTGTGAGATTGAATTACAATGTACAATTGTATTGAGTGATCTATTGTGAATGTGACGTGTCATGAGCGATGGACTATCCTACAGTCTTTGAGAGTGTGGGGACTGTTCGCGCTCGTTTGTGTGGTTTTGAATATTATGAGATAATATTCTTAAAGTGGGGGGCAGTGTCACAAACCGAGCGCTCAAAAAAAGGCGCACCGCCAAACTCTCGCGGAAGTGCCGAGAGGGTCAACGATAAAAAAAGAAAACAGGCATCCAAAGACTCCCCGAGTGCGCGTATCTCTCCCCTCGGAAGCGTGGGTTCACCGACGAACCTCCTCTCATCGGCGCCTGAGCAAGCCCTGGAACGTTCTACATGGAAAGGGGCGTGGTGATGCCTGGTTGCATCATCCGTCGCGGACGGCCTTCTAACCGTCTCGCCCTCTCCTTAGCCTTCTCTGCGTATGGCGCCGACGAAATGATGAGAACTTTCTGGAATCTCGCGCGGAAGGTATTTAATCGAGCAGCCGAGATGAATGATCAGCAGAAAAAGGAAGTTAACGCCAGAGTGCGTAGGGTATCCCGCCGCGTCTGGCGGTGAAGGTTTTGTCCTTAGTGACAAAGCAGAAGAAGAAGAAAGTATGCGCCAGAGTGCGTAGGGTGTACTGCCCTGTGGGCGAAGCCTTTTGTCTTCCGTGACAAAGGAGGAAAAGAACGAAGTGGAGAAGAAGAGGATTTCCACCTGAGGGGTTGATTGATTGATTGATTTGTGGGGTTTAACGTCCCAAAACCACCATTTGATTATGAGAGACGCCGTAGTGGAGGACTCCGGAAATTTTGACCACCTGGGGTTCTTTAACGTGCACCCAAATCTGAGTACACGGGCCTACAACATTTCCGCCTCCATCGGAAATGCAGCCGCCGCAGCCGGGAATCGAACCCGCGACCTGCGGGTCAGCAGCCGAGTACCTTAGCCACTAGACCACCGCGGCGGGGCGTCCACCTGAGGGGTGAAGACTCGACCTACAGGCAAGAGTTTGTGTCTACCGCTATCAAGCGAAGACGCGTGGCAACAGCAGCGTGTGGGAAGCCGACGTGTTTCCGGTGAAGAAGTTTGAAGCTTAGAGAGCGGCCAATTGTAGACGCGAGGTTTCCTGGAAGAGAAACTTCGGGGGCAGCAGAACGACAACAACGCTGGACTTTGAGTGAGTGATTCTTCGATGAGTATCATCCAGACTTTTGTTCCAAGGACTTAGGACTGAATAAGTTTCCTAACTCTTTAGTCTTTAAGTGTCTTGGTTGCTCGATGCATGCGACTGCATTGTAGAGTGTACTGATGTCTTTGTCCATTGTTTCGAGTGTGGCTGATTGTATTGTGTATTGTGTAGTACGTTGTTTGATTGGTGACGTATTGTATTAAACTATTGTCGAGTGTGAATACTTGTGTATTGTTTTCATCTGCCTTAATTGAGAATATAATTTTGTTTTGTTTATGAACTCTCGGCTCTGACTTGTTCTGTGGGCCACAGCTGGCGTCCGCTGGCGCGCCAAATAGGACCACTTCTATATTTTCCACGCTTTCGTGCTGCGGTTCGGGGGGCCGATACTTCGTCCCTTGGAATTAGCCCGGCGATCGCCTCCCTAATTGACGGGACCCGTGACGAGTTGGCAGATTGAAATGGTTATCTATGTTATTTCTGGAACTTTACACTCACAAATGCAATGGTCATGGAAGGCATACAGGACACTCTTGCATAACGCATCTTCCACAAGTGCACGTCTCGCGAATCGTATACAAGTAAGCCACTGATGTGCACTCTTTCGATGCGATTACTTCCTTACATGGTCGACAATAAAATTAAATGGGGGATATTGTGTATAGTGTTTCGAGACTTAACAGTTTGTATCAAATCAAGAATTCAATAAGGCTTTCAGTAGAACAAATTATAAAGGATCTTTATATGTTAGTGAAACTTTATTGTGAATAACTTAAAAAAGCTTCTCTGTCTAGAATAGACAAAACACACACACACACACACAGAGGAACAACAAAACAGGCGCTAAAGATAAAGATTTCATGGCCGCCAATGCAATTTTGTTGGCAATATTTACCAACCGCTTCAACGAAGCCGAGCATCTGCAAAAAGCAGCCCAATACGCAAGGTCCTTTACACAGCATGCAAACAAACAAAGCGCCAATGTTTTTTTTTCAGTGACTTGCCTGGTTTCAGCTTCAGTATTGCACTGGACTCTTTGCTACATGTCAGTTCCTCTACGTCAGTGCGCACAATGTACGCGGGGCAAATGTATGTACTGGTTCAACCTAGCAAAAATAGAAAATTGCCAGACCCCACGTACAGTGGGAATCGATGCAAAGCACGAACTGGAAAGCTGGATGCCACTTTAAAATCAGCACAGCGTTATGAGGACGATGGGTGTATTACGCAGTAAACAGAACTACAAATGTTATGCGCACTCACACATGTGGGAAAAAATGCAAGTATGTTGTTTAGTGTCTTGGGACGTTAAACCCCACATATCAATCAATGTTGTTTAGTGTCACGTAATGACGGCACCACTAACGTTTGTAATACCACCACCAGCAGTGGTGATGCATATAAATATAGCCACAGATGACTACCATGTCGTGCTTATCATGATTGCGCCTGGCATTTCTGTTCGTCATCCATTCACAACCCGTAAAATCAATTTTCCTATTTATTAAGGCTAGCGAAACGACCGTGAGTACATCATGGGCGTGGCATGTAGTCGTGTTCTTACATGACATGCATGTCATGATTTCAACGTGAGGGCTTGTTTCTTATGTTCACCACTCGTACCATACTAATTTTGCAATACGTCATGTCAACGAAACCGCCGTAAGAGCGACAACTGCATGACATGTAAATAATATTATTCATGGTATGACTAGTCACTGATGCTAATCATACAAACATTTATGCCATACCAATTTCGGTATAGATCCCCATTATCGAAAAGGCCAGGGGCGATAAATGTCGTAGACAGACAGACACAACAGACAGACAGAACAGACAGACAGAACAGACAGATAGATAGATAGATAGATAGATAGATAGACAGATAGATAGATAAATAGATAAACAGATAGATAGATAGATAATTGATAGATAGATAGACAGACAGACAGACAGACTAGACAGCTATATAGATAGATAGATAGATAGATAGACAGACAGACATACATACAGACAGACAGACAGATAGATATAGATAGATAGAAGATAGATAGATAGATATAGATAGATTGATAGATAGATAGATACCTCAACTCGCTGAAGTTTGCAAAGAAATGTTAGCATTTAGAACTCACCACTTCCTCTTGTAACACCTGTTTCAAAGCCAAAATATGTAGTATATGACAAAACCTCCCGACTGCTTTTGCGTAAATCGATTAAAGAATTGTGCGGTATCTGCAGAAATTTCAGGCCTCATAAAAAGTTGATAAAGAATGTCATTTGCAGCAAAACTATCAACAAAGGGTAGGTAACAAACTCCGGGAAATGTGTTCTATATTTTACAATCAATTTGGACCACCCCCTACGAAATACAATTCAATATTGCACACGAGAGTGCACAATACCTTGTTACTTTGTACAAGACTGAATTTATCAGTTCTCATGCTTATACTTGCACAATATCATTGAGTGCTGTTACTATACGGTATTAGTGTAATATTTTCCAATCACTGTGTGGTACGAAGATTTATAAAATTAGAAAAAGCGAACAAACACAGTCTTGGAGATGGCCTATTCTGCGTGAGCAAAAGACGAAGAAGACGACGGAGGCGCGAGGCCAGGCAGCGCGCTCTCGAATTTGCCTGCGGTGATATCCGCCATCAGCAAACGACTGCGAATTCGACATTGCCGTGCCTCAACCTGCTGGGGTTTCTTGGCTGGGGATTGAGTGGTTTCTAACTTTCTGTCTTAGAGGTCCGATTCTATAAGTTATCTGTTTTTCTGAGTCTAACCACATCCCGAGTGGCTCATGTCAACTACTTCTCC
Source organism: Rhipicephalus annulatus (assembly GCA_013436015.1). NCBI lineage: Eukaryota > Metazoa > Arthropoda > Arachnida > Ixodida > Ixodidae > Rhipicephalus > Rhipicephalus annulatus. The sequence goes on from WOVY01009267.1 coordinate 53,222, forward strand.
TGGCCAGGCCGCGATCCGCCTGGTCCAAGCGTCCCTGCCTTCTAAAGAATTACCGGCTAGACTCCTTTTCCGCAGTGGTATCGACCAGGCATTCCTGTAGCACTGGTTACCTACGAATTGGAGGCTTCATTAGACTTTCAACCCTCAGGTGGTTCAAAAGGAAACTTAAGTCAACTTCAAATCATTTCCAGACCATCACAGATGTGCGCCCATTTGGGCGAGGAGGTATCGTGGTAGGTCGCCGGATCAGACCTGCGTGCAGATCTTCTCAAATGCACCTCCTTTGCTGCTACCCCGGTGAGTGCTTTATTCCGCCACACCTTGCATGTACCAAAGGCCTTGTACGGGAGTCGACTCCAAGCTGAGTCCAGCTGAGACCTAGACGGCTCTCTGGAGCAGGCGTAATTTCAATTTACCGGTGTAATCGCCTAGTCGACAACCAGAGGGTACCAACCGAATCTGTTATCGCGACATTGTGGGCACAAATGCCCGTCAGAAATAAAAATTATGGCCACTGAATCTTCCGAGTAGAACCCCTCGCTTCTCGTCCGATTCAGTGCAAGAACTGCTGGAGATTCGGCCACAGTGCGGGAGGATGTAAATCTAATGTTCGTGTGTAGCACCTGCGGAGGAGAGGTCATCCTTCAAGCAATTGTACTGCAACAGTGGAAAAGTGTTGTCTCTGTGGGGGCAGTCACTGTGCCGACAACTCTGACTGTTCCGCTCGTTCCCGGGAGGTTCAAATTCTAGAAGTTATTGACCGCCGCCGCTGTTCTCGAAGGGAAGCCATCGACATAGTTAGAGACAGGGCTTTTGGATACTCTGGTATTGCAGCACGCTGCACTTCCAGTATGGACTCAACCCTATCGCAGGCTATTGAAACTGCTGTGGAAAAGGCAGTGAGTAAGGCAATGGATAACTAATATCTAACCTTTCCGACTGCTTAGTGCAAATTCTTTCAAGCCAGATTGGACAAACAGTACAGACTAGTACAGAACCTGCAGTATTACAAATTACCAGTGACGCCACACAGCTACGCAATGTAGTGATGGACGAACTTTCTGCATCTGCAGGCAAGGCTAAGCAGCCAGGAACACAGGTGCACTCGGACCGACATTCGCCTCGGCCGAGTACAAGTACTGATGCAGATATGGAACTCGATATACGTTCTAATAAACGTACCAGATCCCCTATTTTCACCGATCTCAAGTCCAAATCTAAACGGAATGAATCAGCTATTTCGCGTGAAGATGCTAACAAGGGCGCGACAGGCGCCTCTGCGGTGCGCTCAACACCATAGGTCAGTTGAGGGTACTACAGTGGAACTGCCGTTCTATATTCTCAGCCTCAACCGACTTACATTACTTTTGCAATAATTTTAATCTTGATATTATAATTCTCCAAGAAACTTGGCTTACACCAGATAAAAATTTCCATCTTTGCTGGTTTTCGTTCTTTTCGATTAGATCGCCCATCACGTTGGGTGGTGGTTAATGATCCTTGTATCAAGTAAATTATGCCATAGGGCGAAAATTTCTTTCAGAATGTTAGACTTGGATTGTGAATTATTAGCATTAGACTGTGTATCCCCGGATACCACCCTTTTTCAATCGTAAATTGTTATTTCCCCTCCGGTGTGCAAAGCACGCGTTATCTTGACAGCGTTTTGGTAGCATGTAGAAAGGAAATCGTACTCACAGGAGACTTTAATTCACACCATTTGTCTTGGGGTATAAGGACAGATTCTTGTGGTAGGCGACTGTGGGAATGGACTATTGATCACAACCTTTCCTGTCTGAATAAAGGTCATGTAACATTTGTCCGAGGCCAAACTAGCTCAGTATTGGATTTAACGTTTTGCTCCAAGCAATCAAGATTTCGTCATGGGCTGTTCTGGATTCGGCAACTAACAGTGACCATCTTCCTGTAGTTTTTGACATTACTTGTCCAACAATAACTTTAGATCAGCCAAAACGCACATACATCAACCATAGCAAATTTCAAGCCTGCCTCCGTTCTGCCATTTCCAAGCTTGGAAATGCCAGTACTAAGGAGATTGCATCTACGATTGGTTCAATGCTGGAGGGATCTAGAAAAAATTCTGAATTTTCTATCCATCCAATAAACGATCCTCCTCTCGTTGGTGGAACGATGAGTGTACGCGCGATTATAGAAGACGAAAAGCCGCTTGGAAAAAACTTCTTCTTAATCAGAGCCCAACAAACTGGAAAGACTATCAATTCCTTGCTGGCGTATTTAAGCGTACAGTGAAGCGCGCGAAAGAAGAATACGAGAGTAGACATTTGATTATCTTTCTAAATCAAAAAATAAGCGTGCTTTGTTCGCTTATCTTCGGACAAGAAAAGTACTACCAGAACCTTTAAACTTGCAGTCATGTGTCTTGACGCCAGTAGAAATGAAAACCTCTCTAGAAGACATAGCACAAGGTTTAGAACGCCGCTTCACTGCGAATTTTTCGGCTATTCAGTCCGTTCTGGTAAACTTGCATGAATTTCCAGAAGTTTCTTTAGCTGAATTGAATAATCAGACAGTATTATGCTTACCAAGGACGGCTCCCGGACCAGATGGGATTACGAACTCTATGTTGAAATGTTTACTCCAGGAATCGCCTTTAATCTTTTGCTAGAACTAGTGAATTATTCTTTAGGGAATGCATGGATACCTCCAGAATGGAAACTTGCCAAATTGTATTGTTGCTAAAAAATGAAAATGATGCATACACGTTGGATAACATAAGGCCGATCGCACTGACATCAAACTTAGTGAAATGTGGTGAGAGAATCATCAATATACGAATTAATGAACTTATTAACATGAGGTCTATTCTAAGTCCCTGTCAAATTGGGTTCAGGGCTGGTTGTTCAATTTGGGATGCCCACGTTGACTTAGAAAGTAGGCTTCAATTAGCTCGGCTACATAAACAATATGCTGGCTTTAGTTACCTTAGACATCGCTAAAGCATATGATACCGTGGAGCACTGTTATTTTGATAGATCGATTAGAATACCTTGATTTTCCATCATACATAGTAGCGTGGGTTCACAATTTTCTCGCAGACAGGAAATTTTATTTATTGTTTTAAAGATGGGTTTCATCATACTCATACCCAAACGAGGGGAGAGTACCGCAAGGCTCGGTGCTTTCCCGTGCTATTTATTTACTAATGAGCACCATCCCACGTAAACAGTATATAACAACTTATGTTTATGCAGACGATATCGCATTTTTTGCAATGGCAGATAACATTCAGACCTTATATGAACGGCTGCAGACTTACCTTAATATATTGGAGAGCTGGCTCGATGGCAAAGCTTTTACTTAATCCGAGTAATGTGCCCTCCTTGTTTTCCCGCTGCAATACCCTGTGAACATCTCTCTGTCTTACCATCATGAGGATTATACCACAGGTGGAATCTGTTAAATACCTTGGAGTAATTTATCACACATCGCTTAACTGGCAATCCATATTCGAATATATCGCCGGAAAAGGGTTGTTGCGGGCCATTGGCATATTTACGTAGGCTAAGCAACTACCGCACAGGTATGAGAGAGACACATTATTAA
>WOVY01009268.1:0-100000 GCA_013436015.1 Rhipicephalus annulatus
CGGACGACTGTACGCTTGGATTTTTAGCTACCTTAGGGACCGCACCATTTACATGACGACAAGTAACGGAGAACCGATCGATATAAGGTTTCATCGTGGTGTTCCCCAAGGAGGAGGAGTTCTCAGCCGATCCTATTCAATGTCACAATGATCGGCCTAGCAGCAGAACTTCCCAGCACGGTGAAGATCACTGCATACGCTGATGACATATGCATATGGGCATCCGGAACTACTCGTCCGCAATTGCGAGCTCGACTACAGCGTGCAGTGACGACACATAAAAATATCTACGACGTCAGGGGCTCACTCTTCAATCGATAAATGCGCAGTGCTTGCGTTCATGCGCAAGCATATGTCGCTATACCCGATATTTATTAATGGGGCAGCGATACCTGCTGTAACGCACCATAAGTTCCTTGGGGTTGTCGTACACAGAGATCTATCGTGGACGAGGCATGTCACCGTACTTAAATCTAAATTGAAGAGCTTTGCTCTCATTCTTCGCCACGTAGCAGGAGGAGGATGCCATGCAGGCCATCAGAATCATCACTACTTCAATTATACAATGCTCTATTTGTGGGATACATTCGATACAGCATGCCGGTGCTTTCCAATATGGGACCTAGCTGTGTGAAGACACTCGAGAGTGTTCAAGCTCAATGCTTACGAAGATGATTGGGTCTACCACGCTGCACTTCAACAAATGGGACAATCGCAGAGGCTCGGGCTTGTCCCATCAGTGTATACATGCTCTGCGAGCCACTTAGAGTTCACCTACGATTACTGAGCAGACACAGACAGCACCCACTGTCAGTACTACTCGCCACTCACCCAGATTGCAGTTTCTCAAAAGTAATATTGCGGCATGAAAATATTATACCACCAAGGTTTTTCCGCCAAATGCCCTGCAGTGGCATGCCACCATGGGTTCTGCCTAAACCACCTATCTCTTTACGATACCTGGAATTACGAAGAAGTCGCTCATTTCTTCTGTTGGCCTCAGACAACTGACCCTATATTATATTTATACAACGTACAGTGATTCTCTGCACGTGTACACCGACGGATCCACCACGCTAAACACCTCCGCCGCCGCCTTTGTCATCCCAGACATGGGTATCGCTCGGCGATTCAAAGTGGACCATAAAACCACATCAACTGCCGCAGAGCTTGTCGCTATCCGAGATGCAATAAGGTTTATTTCCGGAGAGCGACCTCGAGCCTGGACGATTTTCTGTGATGCCAAACCCGCTTTGCAAACCATTAATTGCATCATGAAGCAAGGTCCATATTACAGCTTGGCAATAGAAATCACAGAACTTATTCAGGTTGCTCACAAATGGCGATCTTATAACTTTCCAGTGGATTCCCGCTCATTGCGGCGTGATGGGAAACGAAGAGGCAGACGCTGAAGCTAAAAATGCCTAAGCAGTGCCCCTGAAGTACGCATTGCGTTTTCACGAGCTGACACGAACGCCCTGCTTCGCTGCGTGATGCGCAGCTACACACTACAGCACTGGACCAAACCGGAACGGCGACACCAGCGACTTCACAAATGGGACCCGGAAATGAGGTTCCGCATGCCTCCTAAATTGAAACGGCAACTCACAAGTATGATCCACCGCATTCGTCTTGGTGTAGCGTACACTAGACGTTACGCACATATCATCGGTCGCAGTGACACCGGTCCTAATTGTGAACACTGTGACGTGCCAGAAACACTTGAGCACATATTTTGTGTCTGCCCAGCATACGCACGTGAACGACAAACACTGATTTCTTCTACTGAACAATATCGCAGTAGGTCATTAACTGATGAGACCATGTTGGGCCCTTGGCCAGACACCAACAGTGCAACTGCGGTCACAAGAGCAGTTATTACCTTTTTAGAAACAACTGGACTATGTGCGCGGCTCTAAAATGTGTCTCAGCTAGAAGGAACACTACATACTCACCTCTCTATCTCACCATCGTCATCCATTACTCTTTCTTTTCCCCTTTCCCTTCCCCCAGTGTAGAGTAGCAGGCTAGAGCAACTATCGCTCAGGCCGACCTCTCTGCCTTTCTGTAAATAAACATACTTCCTTCCTTCGTGGCGTGAGACCTTCGCTATGCACCGTTCATAAATGAGAAGAATGTGTCACAAACCGAGCGCTCAAAAAAGGTTCACCGCCAAATTCTCGCGGCGAAGCGCCGAGAGGTCAACAATAAAAAAAGAAAACAAGTATACAAAGACTCCCCGGGCACGCGTCCCTCTCCCCTCGGAAGCGAGGGTTCGCCTACGAACCTCCTCTCATCGGTGCCGGAGCAAGCCCTGGAACATTCCAGATGAAAAGGGGCGTGGTGATGCCGGCTTGCGTCATCTGTCGCGGACAGCTTTCGAACCGTCTCGCCCTCTCCCCAGCCTTCGCTGCGTATCGCGTCGGCGAAATGATGAGAACTTTCTGGAATCTCACGCGGAAGGTATTTAATCGAGCAGCCGAGATGGAAGATCAGCAGAAGAAGAAAGTTAACGCCAGAGTTTGTAGGGTATTCTGCCGCGTCTGTCGGTGAAGGTTTTGTCCTTAGTGACAAAGTAGGATAAGAAGAAAGTATGCTCCAGAGTGCGTAGGGTGTTCCGCCTTCTAGGCGAAGCCTTTTGTCTTCCATGACAAAGGAGGAGAAGGAAGTGGAGAAGAAGAGGATTTCCACCTGAGGGGTGAAGACTCGACCTACAGGCAAGAGTGTGTGTCTACCGCTATCGAGCGAAGACGCGTGGCAACAGCTGCGTGTGGGAAGCTGAAGGTGTTTCCGGCGAAGAAGTTTGAAGCTTTGAGAGCGGCCAATTGAAGACGCGAGGTTTACTGGAAGATACCTTGGGGGCAGTGGAACGACAACAACGCTGGACTTTGAGTGAGTGATTCTCGGAAGAGTATCATCCAGACTTTTGTTCCAAGGACTTTGGACTGAATAAGCTTACTAACTCTTTAGTCTTTAAGTGTCTTGGTTGTTCTATGCATGCGACTGCATTGTAGTGCGTATTATTGTCTTTGTCCGTTGTTTCGAGTGTGGCTGATATTACTGTGTAGTACATTGTTTGATTAGTGACGTATTGTATTAAACTATTGTCGAGTGTGCATACTTGTGTATTGTCTTTATCTGCCATAATTGAGAATATTATTTTGTTTTGTTTATCAACTCTCGGCTCTGCCTTGTTTTTTTTGGGCCACAGCCGGCGTCCGCTGGCGCGCCAAATAGGACCACTTCTAAATTGTCCACGCTTTCGTGGTGTGGTTCGCGGGGCCGATATTAGGCCCTTGGAATTAGCCCGGCGATTGCCTCCCTAATTAACGGGACCGTGACATTTAATCTGGCGTCCGCGACTAGGACCTTTTGGTGCACAGTGCGTCCGAAGTAGTGAGAAAGAGCCTCGAGTTGTTGATAGTGCTATCGGAACGATTTTGTGTGTTGCTCAGTGTTCTCGTTTACGAGTGCAGGAGAGTGTTCTGATAGACTGATTTAGGCAGATACTTTTTGCACGCGGCAAGACTTTATTTGCGAGACACCATGGATTTGAAAAGTTAGTAGCTGTTGGTGAGAAGATGGGTCTTTCTGGCGCCGAACTAAGGAAGTGGGTAAGCCAGAAGGAGAAAGAGGCCCTGGAGAAAAAGAGGTTGGCAGCTGAGAGAGCCAAGGAAGAAAAAGCAGCTGAGTTGGATAGAGAGAGGCTGGCAGCTGAGAGAGCGAAAGAAGAAAGAGAGCCGCAATCGAAGTTGGAGCTGTTGAGAGAATAGTTGGCAGCTGAAAGGGCAAAAGAAGAAAGAGAAGCAAAGAAGCGGCAGCTGAAAAAAGAAGGAGAAATAAAGGAGCGACAGCTGAAAGAAGAAAGAGAAGTGGAAATGGCTGAAAGGGAACGGCAGTGGCATCACGAGATGGAACTCGAGCGCTCCGTTTACTACAGCGAAGTGAAACTCCGGTCCAGCTAGAGTTGAAAGCAGCGAACGGGAGGACCACGGCTTCTGCTTGAACCCAAGCAAGCTGCTAGTAGCGTGTAATGAAAGGAAAGACGACCTTGATGCGTACCTTCACAGATTTGAGACGATTGCAAGGAGCCAGAATCGGCCTGGAACAACAATGGGCAACTGCTTTGAGTAGTTGCTTGAGTGATGAAGCGCTCAGTGTGTACGGTAGGCTGACGCCGACCGATGCAGCCATCTAGGCAAAGTTGAAAGCTGCTTTGCCGAAGCGATTTAGATTTACTGTGGAAGGATACCGGGACAGATTTCGGACCGGAAAGCCAGCTGATGGTGAGACGGCTACGCAGTACGCCGCCCGACTTAGCCATTGTTTTGACAGATGTATTGAACTTTCAGGGACAGCGCAGGAGTACGATGAGCTTAGAGAGTTCCTCATTAGAGAGCAATTTCTTACTAGTTGCCACCCAAGCCTGTTAGTGCACTTGAAAGAGAGGAAGGCTGAGTCACTGAAGGCATGCTTGAATTGGCCGATCAATGCTTGGAAGCGCAAGGTGGCACACATTTTGCCAAAGTCAAGAAGGAGTGTCCCGAAGACTCGAAAAATTTGGCACCCGAACAAAAAAAGCGTGCACCAGAGAGAGTTCTGCGATGTTTTCTGTGTAACAGAGTGGGTCATCGCGCGAACAACTGTCGTACTATCTTTACGAGCCCTACGGTAGTAAAACGTTTCAAGTGTGGTCAGACTGGGCACAAAGCAGACGCTTGTCGTAACGGAGTGAGTCAAACTCACCAGGTATCCTGTGTGCTAGCAGCACCGAATTCCGATGGTGATGCCGCCACCAACGGATTCGTAGAGTTAAAAAAAAATTGCCCGCAGCTTCCCTCGGGGGAACACTGAGGAGGATGCGGAGCATATAATTGGTTAACGGGGTGTTAAAGTGCGACCTACATGGGGCGATGGCTAAATTGGTTAACGTGGTTGTGAAATGGGGTGTTAAATTGCGACTTACTTGGGTCGATGGCTAAATTGGTTAACGTGGTTGTAGGAGGGGGTGTTAAATGAGTGAACACGTACACACGTATGCGAAAGGGCGGCGCTGGTCGAAGGGACGTCGATCATTGTGTTTGTGGATTCGTTGGCATTCATTTCACGGCGACTTCGGACGTCGACGCCGCCGTACAAACCAATGGACGAGCGGACACTGAGCGAGCGAGCGCCGACCTTGAGTATATATACAGCGCGACGGCGCATGCGCTGTCAGCTGTCGAATGTTCTCGAAGGAGAAGCGCGCGCGCGGCACAGATGGCGACGTCGCGACGGCGCATGCGCTGTCAGCTGTCGAATGTTCTCGAAGGAGAAGCGCGCGCGGCACAGATGGTGGGCGACGGCGCGACGGCGCATGCGCGCGCGTCAGCTGTCGAATGTTCGAGAAGCGGTGCGGACGGCGCGGACGGCGCACTACAAGGCGCGAGTATAAGATGCTTCCGCATCTAAAAATGGGGAGAAACTTCCTATTGTGGGGGCTGTAATGACAAAACAGCCAACCGGTGTTACGAAGGGAATGCCAACGCTGCCTGGAAAAGTTGCGGGTAAAAAAGTTACGGTGTTAAGAGATACCGGTAGCTCCACTGTTATCATGCGAAGAAATTGGTGCGGGAAAGTGAGTTAACAGAAAAAAACGAAACTGGTTTGCCTAATTGACAGTACGGTTCGGATGCTTCCCGAAGCAGAGATTGAGATTGAAATCCCGTACTTCAGCGGGAAGGTTACTGCTCTATGCATGGCGACCCCCCTGTACGACCTCGTCATCGGAAATATCGACGGGGCGCGAGCGCCAAATGATCCAGAACGTTTGGGAAAAGACCCTACGATAGCGCCCTCGCCAACCCAGCGACCGCGAGTTACAGTGGAGGAGCATCCCGTGACGGATCTCACTCGAGGCCCAAGGTGAAGCCGCGGTGCAAGAGACAGTGAATGAGAAGATGATCGTGTTGAATGAGTTCACATGCTGGGCAGGTGGACTTACGTCGGCACGAACTCAACCCACCGACAGTGTAAAGGTGACGTAGTCGGCTAGCCAGGCCAAATGTCGTGACATGAACAAGCGGGTGAATAACCGAACAGGATCGGATGAACGTTATCACCGGTTAACAATGTCGATAGTGACAACGATGGCTGAGACACCACCTCAGATACCATCGGTGGAAAGGGCTCGCCGGAACAAAACGAGGAAAAACAAGAAGAGATCGTGCGAGCACTGCAAGAACACGGTATAGGTGTTGAGGTCGAATCGGAATGTGTTTGACAGTGCTATATCTTAAGTTATTGTGGTTGGTGTCCTGTATCACAACTGTATGTCGAGTGAATCAAAATTTTTGTTATGGTGAATCAAACTTTTGTGAATCAAAATTTTTGTTATGTGATGTATAGTATGGTACAATTGTTGTAAAGACAGACCTTTGCACATTTGTATTGCTTGAAGTATGTGATGGAGTATTGTATTGATGTACCTGTGTCTATATTCTATGTGTTGTGAGATTGAATTACAATGTACAATTGTATTGAGTGATCTATTGTGAATGTGACGTGTCATGAGCGATGGACTATCCTACAGTCTTTGAGAGTGTGGGGACTGATCGCGCTCGTTTGTGTGGTTTTGAATATTATGAGATAATATTCTTAAAGTTGGGGGCAGTGTCACAAACCAAGCGCTCAAAAAAAGGCCGCACCGCCAAACTCTCGCGGAAATGCCGAGAGGTCAACGATAAAAAAAGAAAACAGGCATCCAAAGACTCCCCGAGTGCGCGTCCCTCTCCCCTCGGAAGCGTGGGTTCACCGACGAACCTCCTCTCATCGGTTGCCTGAGCAAGCCCTGGAACGTTCTACATGGAAAGGGGCATGGTGATGCCTGGTTGCATCATCCGTCGCGGACGGCCTTCTAACCGTCTCGCCCTCTCCCCAGCCTTCGCTGCGTATGGCGCCGACGAAATGATGAGAACTTTCTGGAATCTCGCGCGGAAGGTATTTAATCGAGCAGCCGAGATGGAAGATCAGCAGAAAAAGGAAGTTAACGCCAGAGTGCGTAGGGTATCCCGCCGCGTCTGGCGGTGAAGGTTTTGTCCTTAGTGACAAAGCAGGAGAAGAAGAAAGTATGCACCAGAGTGCGTAGGGTGTACTGCCCTGTGGGCGAAGTCTTTTGTCTTCCGTGACAAAGGAGGAGAAGAACGAAGTGGAGAAGAAGAGGATTTCCACCTGAGGGGTGAAGACTCGACCTACAGGCAAGAGTTTGTGTCTACCGCTATCAAGCGAAGACGCGTGGCAACAGCAGCGTGTGGGAAGCCGACGTGTTTCCGGTGAAGAAGTTTGAAGCTTGGAGAGCGGCCAATTGTAGACGCGAGGTTTCCTGGAAGAGAAACTTCGGGGGCAGCGGAACGACAACATCGCTGGACTTTGAGTGAGTGATTCTTCAATGAGTATCATCCAGACTTTTGTTCCAAGGACTTTGGACTGAATAAGTTTCCTAACTCTTTAGTCTTTAAGTGTCTTGGTTGCTCGATGCATGCGACTGCATTGTAGAGTGTACTGATGTCTTTGTCCGTTGTTTCGAGTGTGGCTGATTGTATTGTGTATTGTGTAGTAGGTTGTTTGATTGGTGACGTATTGTATTAAACTATTGTCGAGTGTGCATACTTGTGTATTGTTTTCATCTGCCTTAATTGAGAATATAATTTTGTTTTGTTTATCAACTCTCGGCTCTGACTTGTTCTGTGGGCCACAGCTGGCGTCCGCTGGCGCGTCAAATAGGACCACTTCTATATTTTCCACGCTTTCGTGCTGCGGTTCGGGGGGCCGATACTTCGGCCCTTGGAATTAGCCCGGCGATCGCCTCCGTAATTGACGGGACCCGTGACAAGTTGGCAGATTGAAATGGTTATCTATGTTATTTCTGGAACTTTACACTCACAAATGCTATGGTCATGGAAGGCATACAGGACACTCTTGCATAACGCATCTTCTACAAGTGCACGTCTCGCGAATCGTATACAAGTAAGCCACTGATGTGCACTCTTTCGATGCGATTACTTCCTTACATGGTCGACAATAATAATTAAGAGGGGGATATTGTGTATAGTGTTTCGAGACTTAACAGTTTGTATCAAATCAAGAATTCAATAAGGCTTTCAGTAGAACAAATTATAAAGGATCTTTAATTGTTAGTGAAACTTTATTGTGAATAACTTAAAAAAGCTTCTCTGTCTAGAATAGACAAAACACACACACACACACACAGAGGAACAACAAAACAGGCGCTAAAGATAAAGATTTCATGGCCGCCAATGCAATTTTGTTGGCAATATTTACCAACCGCTTCAACGAAGCCGAGCATCTGCAAAAAGCAGCCCGATACGCAAGGTCCTTTACACAGCATGCAAACAAACAAAGCGCCAATGTTTTTTTTTTTCAGTGACTTGCCTGGTTTCAGCTTCAGTATTGCACTGGACTCTTTGCTACATGTCAGCTCCTCTACGTCAGTGCGCACAATGTACGCGGGGCAAATGTATGTACTGGTTCAACCTAGCAAAAATAGAAAATTGCCAGACGCCACGTACAGTGGGAATCGATGCAAAGCACGAACTGGAAAGCTGGATGCCACTTTAAAATCAGCACAGCGTTATGAGGACGATGGGTGTATTACGCAGTAAACAGAACTACAAATGTTATGCGCACTCACACATGTGGGAAAAATGCAAGTATGTTGTTTAGTGTCTTGGGAAGTTAAACCCCACATATCAATCAATGTTGTTTAGTGTCACGTAATGACGGCACCACTAACGTTTGTAATACCACCACCAGCAGTGGTGTGCTTATAAATAATGCCACAGATGACTACCATGTCGTGCTTATCATGATTGCGCCTGGCATTTCTGTTCGTCATCCATTCACAACCCGTAAAATCAATTTTCCTATTTATTAAGCTAGCGAAACGACCGTGAGTACATCATGGGCGTGGCATGTAGTCGTGTTCTTACATGACATGCATGTCATGATTTCAACGTGAGGGCTTGTTTCTTATGTTCACCACTCGTACCATACTAATTTTGCAATACGTCATGTCAACGAAACCGCCGTAAGAGCGGCAACTGCATGACATGTAAATAATAATATTCATGGTATGACTAGTCACTGATGCTAATCATACAAACATTTATGCCATACCAATTGCGGTATAGATCCCATTATCGAAAAGGCAAGGGGCGATAAATGTCGTAGACAGACAGACACACAGACAGACAGACAGACAGACAGACAGACAGACAGACAGACAGACAGACAGACAGACAGATAGATAGATAGATAGATAGATAGATAGACAGATAGATAGATAAATAGATAAACAGATAGATAGATAGATAAATTGATAGATAGATAGACAGACAGACAGACAGACAGACAGCTATATAGATAGGTAGATAGATAGACAGACAGACAGACATACAGACAGACAGACAGATAGATAGATAGAAAGATAGATAGATAGATAGATTGATAGATAGATAGATACCTCAACTCGCTGAAGTTTGCAAAGAAATGTTAGCATTTAGAACTCACCACTTCCTCTTGTAACACCTGTTTCAAAGCCAAAATATGTAGTATATGACAAAACCTCCCGACTGTTTTGCGTAAATTGATTAAAGAATTGTGCGGTATCTGCAGAAATTTTCGGCCTCATAAAAAGTTGATAAAGAATGTCATTTGCAGCAAAACTATCAACAAAGGGTAGGTAACAAACTCCGGGAAATGCGTTCTATTTTTACAATCAATTTGGACCACCCCTACGAAATACAATTCAATATTGCACACGAGAGTGCACAATACCTTGTTACTTTGTACAAGACTGAATTTATCAGTTCTCATGCTTATACTTGCACAATATCATTGAGTGCTGTTACTATAATGTATTAGTGTAATATTTTCCAATCACTGTGTGGTACGAAGATTTATAAAATTAGAAAAAGCAACAAACACAAACTTGGAGATGGCCTATTCTGCGTGAGCAAAAGACGAAGAAGACGACGGAGGCGCGAGGCCAGGCAGCGCGCTCTCGAATTTGCCTGCGGTGATACTCCGCCATCAGCAAACGACTGCGAATTCGACAGTGCCGTGCTCAACCTGCTGGGGTGTTCTTGGCTGGGGATTGAGTGGTTTTAACTTTCTGTCTTAGAGTCCGATTCTATAGTTTATCTGTTTCTGAGTCTAACCACATCCCTAGTGCTCATGTCAACTACTTCTCCTGGCCAGGCGCGATCCGCCTGGTCAGCGTCCCTGCCTTCTAAAGAATTACCGCTAGACTCCTTTTTCCGCAGTGGTATCGACAGCATTCCTGTAGCACTGGTACCTACGAATGGAGGCTTCATTAGACTTTCAAACCCTCAGGTGGTTCAAAAGGAACTTAAGTCAACTTCAAATCATTTCCAGACCATCACAGATGTGCGCCCATTTGGGCGAGGAGGTATCGTGTGTAGGTCGCCGGATCAGACCTGCGTGCAGGATCTTCTCAAATGCACCTCCTTTGCTGCTACCCCGGTGAGTGCTTTTATTCCGCCACACCTTGCATGTACCAAAGGCCTTGTACGGGGAGTCGACTCCAAGCTGAGTCCAGCTGAGACCCTAGACAGGCTCTCTGGAGCAGGCGTAATTTCAATTTACCGGTGTAATCGCCTAGTCGACAACCAGAGGGTACCAACCGAATCTGTTATCGCGACATTTGTGGGCACAAAATGCCCGTCAGAAATAAAATTATGGCCACTGATCTTCCGAGTAGAACCCCTCGCTTCTCGTCCGATTCAGTGCAAGAACTGCTGGAGATTCGGCCACAGTGCGGGAGGATGTAAATCTAATGTTCGTTGTAGCACCTGCGGAGAGAGTCATCCTTCAAGCAATTGTACTGCAACAGTGGAAAAGTGTTGTCTCTGTGGGGGCAGTCACTGTGCCGACAACTCTGACTGTTCCGCTCGTTCCCGGGAGGTTCAAATTCTAGAAGTTATTGACCGCCGCCGCTGTTCTCGAAGGGAAGCCATCGACATAGTTAGAGACAGGGCTTTTGGATACTCTGGTATTGCAGCACGCTGCACTTCCAGTATGGACTCAACCCTATCGCAGGCTATTGAAACTGCTGTGGAAAAGGCAGTGAGTAAGGCAATGGATAAACTAATATCTAACCTTTCCGACTGCTTAGTGCAAATTCTTTCAAGCCAGATTGGACAAACAGTACAGACTAGTACAGAACCTGCAGTATTACAAATTACCAGTGACGCCACACAGCTACGCAATGTAGTGATGGACGAACTTTCTGCATCTGCAGGCAAGGCTAAGCAGCCAGGAACACAGGTGCACTCGGACCGACATTCGCCTCGGCCGAGTACAAGTACTGATGCAGATATGGAACTCGATATACGTTCTAATAAACGTACCAGATCCCCTATTTTCACCGATCTCAAGTCCAAATCTAAACGGAATGAATCAGCTATTTCGCGTGAAGATGCTAACAAGGGCGCGACAGGCGCCTCTGCGGTGCGCTCAACACCATAGGTCAGTTGAGGGTACTACAGTGGAACTGCCGTTCTATATTCTCAGCCTCAACCGACTTACATTACTTTTGCAATAATTTTAATCTTGATATTATAATTCTCCAAGAAACTTGGCTTACACCAGATAAAAATTTCCATCTTGCTGGTTTTCGTTCTTTTCGATTAGATCGCCCATCACGTGGTGGTGGTTTAATGATCCTTGTATCAAGTAAATTATGCCATAGGGCGAAAATTTCTTTCAGAATGTTAGACTTGGATTGTGAATTATTAGCATTAGACTTGTGTATCCCCGGATACCACCCTTTTTCAATCGTAAATTGTTATTTCCCCTCCGGTGTGCAAAGCACGCGTTATCTTGACAGCGTTTTGGTAGCATGTAGAAAGGAAATCGTACTCACAGGAGACTTTAATTCACACCATTTGTCTTGGGGTATAAGGACAGATTCTTGTGGTAGGCGACTGTGGGAATGGACTATTGATCACAACCTTTCCTGTCTGAATAAAGGTCATGTAACATTTGTCCGAGGCCAAACTAGCTCAGTATTGGATTTAACGTTTTGCTCCAAAGCAATCAAGATTTCGTCATGGGCTGTTCTGGATTCGGCAACTAACAGTGACCATCTTCCTGTAGTTTTTGACATTACTTGTCCAACAATAACTTTAGATCAGCCAAAACGCACATACATCAACCATAGCAAATTTCAAGCCTGCCTCCGTTCTGCCATTTCCAAGCTTGGAAATGCCAGTACTAAGGAGATTGCATCTACGATTGGTTCAATGCTGGAGGGATCTAGAAAAAATTCTGAATTTTCTATTCCATCCAATAAACGATCCTCCTCTCGTTGGTGGAACGATGAGTGTACGCGCGATTATAGAAGACGAAAAGCCGCTTGGAAAAAACTTCTTCTTAATCAGAGCCCAACAAACTGGAAAGACTATCAATTCCTTGCTGGCGTATTTAAGCGTACAGTGAAGCGCGCGAAAGAAGAATACGAGAGTAGACATTTTGATTATCTTTCTAAATCAAAAAATAAGCGTGCTTTGTTCGCTTATCTTCGGACAAGAAAAGTACTACCAGAACCTTTAACTTTGCAGTCATGTGTCTTGACGCCAGTAGAAATGAAAACCTCTCTAGAAGACATAGCACAAGGTTTAGAACGCCGCTTCACTGCGAATTTTTCGGCTATTCAGTCCGTTCTGGTAAACTTGCATGAATTTCCAGAAGTTTCTTTAGCTGAATTGAATCAGACAGTATTATGCTTACCAAGGACGGCTCCCGGACCAGATGGGATTACGAACTCTATGTTGAAATGTTTACTCCAGGAATCGCCTAATCTTTTGCTAGAACTAGTGAATTATTCTTTAGGGAATGCATGGATACCTCCAGAATGGAAACTTGCCAAAATTGTATTGTTGCTAAAAAATGAAAATGATGCCTACACGTTGGATAACATAAGGCCGATCGCACTGACATCAAACTTAGTGAAATTGGTTGATAGAATCATCAATATACGAATTAATGAACTTATTAACATGAGGTCTATTCTAAGTCCCTGTCAAATTGGGTTCAGGGCTGGTTGTTCAATTTGGGATGCCCACGTTGACTTAGAAAGTAGGCTTCAATTAGCTCGGCTGCATAAACAATATGCTGCTTTAGTTACCTTAGACATCGCTAAAGCATATGATACCGTGGAGCACTGTATTTTGATAGATCGATTAGAATACCTTGATTTTCCATCATACATAGTAGCGTGGGTTCACAATTTTCTCGCAGACAGGAAATTTTATTGTTTTAAAGATGGGTTTTCATCATCTACTCATACCCAAACGAGGGGAGTACCGCAAGGCTCGGTGCTTTCCCCAGTGCTATTTAATTTACTAATGAGCACCATCCCACGTAAACAGTATATAACAACTTATGTTTATGCAGACGATATCGCATTTTTTTGCAATGGCAGATAACATTCAGACCTTATATGAACGGCTGCAGACTTACCTTAATATATTGGAGAGCTGGCTCGATGGCAATAGCTTTTTACTTAATCCGAGTAAATGTGCCCTCCTTGTTTTCCCGCTGCAATACCCTGTGAACATCTCTCTGTCTTACCATCATGAGGATATACCACAGGTGGAATCTGTTAAATACCTTGGAGTAATTTATCACACATCGCTTAACTGGCAATCCCATATCGAATATATCGCCGGAAAAGGTGTGCGGGCCATTGGCATATTACGTAGGCTAAGCAACTACCGCACAGGTATGAGAAGAGACACATTATTAATGATATATCGCATGTATGTTCGTCCAATTTTGGAATTTGGTTGTGTGCTTTTCTCTGGAGTTCCAGCTTACAAGTTGCGGCCTCTAATTCTTCTGGAAAGAGAAGCTTTGCGCTTATGCCTTGGCCTTCCCAAAACAGTCGCCAACAATGTGTTGTATCTCGAATCGAGGGTCCCTCCGCTTTCTTGTAGAATTCGCCTTCTGACTGTTCAGACATTCTTAAGGATTTATGAATCACCATTACGACATTCAGAAACAGCCTTTATTTCCACCCCGGAATCATTTTTTGCTGCTAGATGGCCGCGATTTCACACGCCACAAATTATATTTGTGCAAAATTCACTGGAGCCTCTAAACTTACGTATATGCGACATCATGCCGAGTCGTTATAATTCAGCCCCTGTGGAAATTCAATTCGACGACATTTTTCCTAGTAATGCCAAATTACTTCCCCATAATATTTTGGATGGTTTACTACAAGATCACCTGCGCCGTATTACAACGAACGTTATTATTGCTACAGACGCATCGCAATACGACGAAAAGTCCGGGGTTGGTATTTTCAGCCCGATTTTAAATTGGATTTATTCCCTTCGACTACCTGATTTCATACCCGTTTTTGTGGCTGAGTTTCTGGCAGTAGTGCTCGCCTTACGCAAGCTAGATACAGCAATTACATCAGCTGTCATAATAACAGATTCCCTATCTCTCTGTGCAGCACTTTCTGTTGGTGCTGATAATCACGTAACAAGGGCGTTCCGTGTACTAGTACCTGTGCATTTGAGAAAAGTGCGATTAGTTTGGGTGCCTGGACATAAAGGTTTGTTTCTGAATGAAATAGCCGATTCCTTAGCTAAGTCGTCAATCAGCGAACCAATTCTACCGCTCTGTCCATCATCCGCTTATGTGACCGCTGCTCGATTCCGCAGACGTACGCTTATGCAAGTCTTTAAAGGTTCAGCACTAACAAACTCTACAGAATATCGCCATTTATTATATCCCTGGCGAAGAGACTTTTGCCGCACTCGAAAACAAGAAGTAGCTATCACAAGGCTGCGTTGCCGGGTGCCAAATCTAAATTTCTATAAACACAGGTCTGCTCAGGCACCTTCGCCACTGTGCGCATTCTGTGATGAACTGGAAACAATAGATCATTTCTTTTTGACCTGCAGGCGGTTTAACACATTACGAAAAACCCTATTAGAAATACCTTTGCGTGGCATTGGTATGGACTTATCTCTGCCTGTCATTTTGTCTTTTGGAGCTTCCATTTCTGGTTTCTCTAATGGCACAGTATGCGCGGCCGTCCGGGACTATATTGATGAAACTAATAGGTTGACTAATTAACCAGTTTCATTATCTTAACATGTCCACATAATTATATACGTATAAAATCAGATTATTGGTCTATTCTAAGAATAAATTTGTTTATGTAAATATTTGTATGCATTACATTAAGCACCACACTTGCCTATAGGCTATCGGTAATCTTTCTGCTATACCTCCATCATTCTAAATCTGAACAGTAAATTTTAAAGCCACTCAATTCTTGGCCAATCCCCCACAGTGGGTATGCGCCACTAACAATAGGTGAACAACAACAACAACAACAACAACTAATCAAGAACGAGCGCTGTCTGCCGCAAACGGAGCCACGCTGCCACCGTAGGTCTTCACAGCAGCCATTACCGTCGTTTCAAGACTCCGCCTCTTCGCAGCACGAAGACTTCAAGACAAGGTGTAGAGCAGCATGGAGAACAAGACGGCGCTTGCGACTGAAGACTCATCTGGACGAGCAGGTCCAATGGCACCGCGAGGAATGGAAGGCCGAGGCTACGCCATTTGTCGCGTCGTGGTCAGCCCACAGCAAACTGTGTCTCCGACGACTTCTGAAGAGAAACATGCGAGGAGCCACTGTCATGTTGATGCCAACGCAATGAACCCTAGGTCGGCAGGTAAGCCTCGTTATCCGTTTGATTAACGAGAATTACACCCGACGAGTTGGTGCAGGAATAACAGAACGCAATTGCTTACCCGAAGGTCACTGGTTGGGTACTGGTTATGGCGTTTCCATTTTCATCAATGCGAAATATTTTGAAACCGCGTACCCTCTGATGTCAGAGCGGCTGATGATATAACGTGGGAGCTTTCCAGTACGGCGTGCCGTGTAATCATATCGTGGTTTCTACACATTAACTACGGACATTATAATTTATATTAACGTGATTCGCTCACAAATTACACAAGTTTGCCAACTTGTGGAAGCGCTGAGCCTGAAAGAAAGATTCGTCCGCTGAAATGTTTGAGTAGCACATTATGTTCAAGATTTCTTCACACTTCCGCATTGTCCCACACAGCACACTTTCGCACGTGTGTTCATTTGCTCCGTGTTCTTTTTAATTGCTTTACCCTTGTAGTGGTGTTGCTAGGTCACAAATATATATGCTCCTTTCTGACATTATATATGCAGGAACTCGTGGAAGAGGTTGGACATTTTTCTGGCGACCCTTGCCGAACATTGTTCTGCCTCGTGGCCGAGCGCGTGGACCCGATGCAGCCGTGAGGTGGCGGAAAAAGAGGACCGGCGAAAGAACTTCTTGGTCACCTCCTTCGCCGGGCAGGGTCTCAGAGTTCTTTTCAATGTCCTTTCGCAGCCCACCGGGCGTTTTTCCGAGGGGCTTCGCAAGTCTTGTCGCTAGTGTGCCGTTAACCAGGGGCACTACTTTGTTTTTTTATTTGTATTTATATGTATATTCATCTTGGTTCATCAATATTTTCACTGTTCTTAATAAAGTGTTTTTAAGCAGCATATTAACTCTATATAGTTATTTTGCGTTTTTGCACCTCCTAAGCTCGATGTTCGTGAGGTAGCTGCACGACAGTATATAGTCGTGCAACATATGGTCGTTTTGTTAAGACATGTGCCCGGGCTGAAGAAACTAAACTGTGTGTTGTGTAGGCACGGAAATGTCACCTCACTAATCCCGTCTGCGTGATCGGAAATTCTCGTTTTTTCGATCTCGTACAATATCCAGAATTTTTCGCTGACAACGAACGACGCTATATAACGTCGATGCTAACGTCGGAATTTTCGTCTAAACGTGTTGTTTCATGCTGTCGTGTTAAAATTATGCAGATTCAATTAGTGACACGAATCTGGAACGAACAACGGAGGGAAGAGGCCTTCCTTATATCGTCACTCCTCTGTTTCTCTATCTTTTGTATTTCTTTGGATTTTGCTCGTTCTTTTTGTCTTTCTGTTTCTGCAATTATGTTCTTCTAGTTCGCTTCCTCGTTTTTTTTGTCGTTCTCTCACTATGCCTATTTCTTTCTCTGATTTTCTATTTTTTTCTGCCCACCTTTAATGTTACTTCTCTCTTTTTCTCTCTTTACTTCTCTTCTTGTGTAGTAATTCTCTTCCTCACCCGAGCTCATCCATCCTAATCTAGTCAAGCGCCCCATCAGAAGAGCGCGCGTCCGTCGCACATGTATGGGAAGGGAAGACGAGGATGAAGAAGACGAAACAAGGAATTGCCTGCCGAGTCATTGCGTTGCACGAGCGTGGTTCAGCTATGGCAGCGGCCAGGCGAGACGACATGACATGTGACGTAAAGCCACTGAAGGTAATGACATAAACAACGGCACCGCTGTTTATAAAAGTTATTGGTGCCAAAAAAAGCTGATACACAGCGTTATCTGTGGCACAATTATCAACAACAGAAAAAAAAACACAAGATGGGAGTTTTTGGCTTGTCCTCTAGATCACTCCCATCTGTACATGTTTTCACGATCTTGAAATGGGAGTAAAAAAACGCACATGTTGTAGGGCACGCAAACTGCATGGATTGGGCAAAAACTTTACTCCCTTTGTGGTTGAGTCAAATGAACCCGAAGTCTTATGGCTCTTACTTGGGAGTTTTTTGTGTAATTAGGGAATTATTTTACTCCCTTCTAGGTGATTTCAAGAGGCAGAGCGAGAGTAATTATTTCACGTGGCCACGCTGTTTTTGTCTTTTTTTAATTCAATTTCGGAGTAATTAGGTGGAATCTTGGGTGTGTTAGCTTCCCTCTTCTTGGAGTATGTTTTTCTAGTGAATGAGATTAACCACTGCAGTTGGAACTCCCTCTGAGCAACATTCTTGCAAGGCTCCATTCTAAGAAAAGTAGACGCAAACAAAAGCTTATTCACAGCCCAAATAACAAAGCGAAATACGAATCTTTTCAGAGTTCTTGGTTATGCACTACAAGAGCACACAAACTGATGACTTACAGAATATTTATTATGGAGGTTGAATTACACAAAGTACAACTATTTTGATCATTTCGTTAGAGTGAGCATGGTTATCGACCACAGAATTTGTACAGCACGAACACATAGCACGAGCACATAGAGCACTGAAAGTACAAAAACTACAAACACCAACGTTTCCTATAGTTGTACGTACAGCTAAAAATTCAAAATCAAATGAAATACAAACATTTAAACACACTTTGCCAATTACATTAGAGGATCTGACTAGAAATCTGCAAGACTTCTACTAGAAGGTCATTTAGTTTAATAAAAAGTGCATTTATGCAGCTCTGTTGTTGTAGATGACTATGCACAATAACATATATGTCAAACTAAATTACAATATGTCAAAAGATCAACTTAGGACACTTGTTTGAAATAAATGCTATACCAGTGACTAAACTTTCCTTGGAGAATTCTGGACATTTTCCCGTGGCAAACATATAACTTATAGAATATACGGGCAATCCTCAAATGCATCAGACGGAGGCACCTATATTTTTCTCTAAGAAAAAAAAAAACCTGAACGCACTATTGAATCAGCTTGCAAGTTACAGCAAAGCCAGTTTCACCAGACTTTCCCAAATCATCTTCAAATCGCAAATATACAAGAGATCTTTAAGAGCGTACTAGAATAAACTTTTTGCTTCAATACTCTTAGCGACCATTTCGATCAAGCTCGAAGATCAACATATGAAAAAACGCACACTCAATAGATCTGGGTATTGCATTGAAAGTACTAAAAATATATACCTTAGGAAAACTGGGAAGAACAAGCAGGCAGCTTCTTCTGTCTCATTTCTGATGTATGCTCTGCTAATGCATTTTAATGAACACAATTAAAAATTGTCTAGACTTCAACTTTTCTAGTATACTGCATTTAAAATGGCAATGGGACAAACCAGCATACACACACACAACAAGTAAAAATTGCAGCATTACAACACCAGAACTTACACTATACAATAACAAACCGTCATTGACGTCAGCAAGCATACTAGCACGCAATCGAAGTATGGTTTTCAAATCATTCAGTGCTTCTCCGACTACCACAATAATAGCTGAAATAATTTTTACGTGTTTCCAGAAGTTTGAAACTTGGGCTCGTTTGTTCCCTTGCCGAAAACTTCCCTGTATATTTACAAGAGTCTGTAGTTTTTCGCCGACAGAGCAAGAGGGCGTTAAAATAAAAATTTCTTTCAAAAGATGCCTTTGGAATGCACTCAGTAAACTTTAGAATGCACTCAGTGCACTCAGTGCATTTACGCCAAGGTAATTAACTGATGCAATCGCAAAAATTAATGACCTGTTTATGTATAACACTTCTTTTGGGCTTGCCCCGCCGCGGTGGTCTAGTGGCTATGGTACTCGGCTGCTGACCCGCAGGGCGCTGGTTCGAATCCCGGCTGCGGCGGCTGCATTTCCGATGGAGGCGTAAATGTTGTAGGCCCGTGTGCTCAGATTTGGGTGCACGTTAAAGAACCCCAGGTGGTCTAAATTTCCGGAGCCCTCCGCTACGGCGTCTCTCATAATCATATAGAGGTTTTGGGACGTTAAACCCCACATATCAATCAATCATTCTTTTGGGCTTTTCACACGAGCGAAATTCATGAATTTGTTGAAGCATATTTTTCCAGGATATATGCTAGCTCAATATGTGCAATCAGTCTGTTTTACATGCTAGAAATTAAAAGTAATTTAGGTGCTCAAGGTGTAGCAGTTCATCTGAAAAAAAATGCTAATTTCACTCTTATTTTTGGAAAACTCTGTATACAACAGCAAAAAAATACATTGACGGTGGACTAAAAATATGCACGATAGCTCATTTGAAAGTGTTATCTATGAGCTAAACATAGATGCAGTTACTATACACTATTATTTTAACTTCTGAAGTAGTTTTTTTTTAAATTGAGTATTCCTTACAGCTTTTCACCTGTGCAACTCGAGCAGCATGATCGGTTCACAACGGCAATCCTCAACTGAACGGACTGGCCTAAGAGGGAGATGGCAAACTTCGCGCTATCTACAAGGAAATAGATTTGTCATCTGCATTCTATTGCTAATAAAAATGCATAACAGTGAATGGATCAATGTGGTGACTTCAGATGAACCATCCAGCATTAGACATTTACAGTCACAAGTGCTACTTTCCTAAAGCTTCTGCAAAAGCAGAACGCGTGTTTCACACACTTAATAAAAAGGTGATTCATTTTCAGTACGCAAGTACCATTCACGAAATACACTGATTAACGCAGTCTTAATACAAATTCTTAATTTTATACAGCTTTCAGGAGAGTACACAATGCTTCTTGCGACCCACACCCTGTGATATGACTACACACAATTGAAGAGGTTTATATTAAGAAATTGGAGGCTACATTACTGTCTTCTCTCGCTTGTGTTGAGGATAAGGCAATGTTATTGCGTATTGTATGACTTTTTAACAGCTTGATAGCTCAATTCTGTGTAATCTCTGCCAAAAAGAGAGAGAGAGATGCTCTATTCCCCCCACCCCCTCCCCCCTTGCTGTTCAGATATATTTTTGCTTCAGTTATTCATAAGCATATATACCTGTACAGACACAAATGCACACACGAATGTATATAATGTTTGCCTGACACTTTTTCGCTTCACACAACCCCTCACAAAAAATACTTTTGCTATGCTACACTCTAGCTACATTACTTGTAGTGCATGGGTGTTGGCAGTACAACACAGATGATTATTCCATTTCCTTTACGGTTGCTTTATAAATGGCACCAAGACTGCTTTCAATATGTTTATTGGTGAGCTTGGGCTGAAGAATGTACTTGCAAGGGCATCATGCTGCAGGGTTACGTAAATCAAAAGCTGCAATAAACATTAAATTTGAAAAAAAAATGTTTTTATTTAAAATTAAACTTTCTATTAGCTGCACGTATTTTCACCTAATACATAATGCTTTTAAGTGAGATATCATGCATATTTTTGCCCAAGCACCAAGGCGACTTTATACGCTGAATACAGAGCTTTTACCCCCCCAAAAAGCGAAGATTGCCATTTTTTATCAGATGATCTGTATACTTTCAGCGCCTAAATTATTTTTATTCTATAGAATGTCATACAGGCCAGCGGCACATTTTTGTGCCCTTCGAGCTTGCCATGTTTCCTGAACAAAGACTGAACTCTGAAACTATTCATTTTTGGTGAAGTGAGAAGCCCTCGGCAAATTAATGTACACAAATTAGTCAAAATTTTTACAGTTACATTGCTTCATTGCCTTCCTACAAGTACAATTTTACCGAGTGAATTACAAAACATTTTATTAAAAAAATGGTTTTTGACACCGTCTAGCTCAGGCGGCACATTTCTAAAGACTTAAGTAGGCACGAATATTTTGGGCAATCAAAATAAACAACCAAGACGAGTTCTTTGAGAATTGAGAAAGTTTTTCGGCATTATTTGTGGTGGTCTGAAACACACTGGTTGACTTGGCATGTCATGACCCAGTTATAATGTCCTAATTGAATGCAAATTGACAAAATTGGGAATGTTTTAGAGGAACTTTTTTTGTTAGAAACAACGGCAATTCAATTGGCAATTAGGCTAGGAAAAAAACTTTGTGGACAATAACTATGTACTATAGTGTATTTATTATGGTGTCAAATACAGAGATCATGGTGGGTTAAAAATCAATGCTGCACAGATTGTAACATCAATCAACCTGTTCATCATCATCATAATCATCATCAGCCTGACTACGTTCACTGCAGGACAAAAGCCTCTGTCATCTGGGTTACTGCTAGTTCTTATAGTATCAAGGTCGTGGTTGTCTAGGCTACTGTACAGATCTCTGTAAAACTCCTCCGCTATTTTAACTATCCTATCCATATTGGTAGTTATTTTGCCTTCTTTGTTCCTTAGTGCATACATCCGACTTGTGCCTATCCCAAGTATCCTCTTCACTGCTCTGACGCTTCCTCCGTTTTTCAGAGCGTGTTCGATTCTCTCCATGTTATACCTTCTTACATCGCATATTTTACATCTAATAATCAGTTTTGAAAGCTCTGCAAGTTCTAGCATGAAAGCTCTGCAAGTACTTGTCGCTTTCATGCTTTGACGCTTCCTAATTAGGTTCTTCGTTTACTGAGAAAGCTTGCCAGTGTCCTGTCTAACTACCCAGCCTCCAACTTCCACTGTACACTCCGTAATGATACTCGTCATATTATCATTCATTGTATCTACGCTAAGGTTGGTTTCCTCAATAAGAGCCGAGTACCTGTTCTGCAGCGACACTCTGAATTCCTGTACATTCCCTTTCAGTGCTAGCTCATTGATTGGCTTCTTGCGTATCAGTTTCTGTCGTTCCTTCTTCAAGTGTAGGCGGATTCGAGACTGTACCATTCTATGGTCACTGCATCATACCTTGCCAACCACTTCCACATCCTGCACGATTCCTGGGTGTGCAGTCATTATAAAGTCTATTTCGTTCTTATTTTCGCCATTAGGGCTCCTCCATGTCCACTTGCGGTTTTCTCGCTTGCGGTAGAAGGTATTCAAAATCCGCAAATTATTGCGTTCTGCGAATTCTACTAGTAGCTCTCCTCTGGCGTTTCTAGTGCCGATGCCGTTATCTCCTACTGCCTGGTCTCCAGCCTGCTTCTTCCCTATATTTGCAATAAAGTCGCCAATCACTATAATATAATTTGTTTTTACCTTACTCAATGCCGATTCCACGTCTTTATAGAAGCTTTCAACTGAAGCGTCATCATGACTGGACGTAGGCGCGTAAGCCTGTACTACCTTCATCTTGTATCTTTTATTCAGTTTAATTACATTACCTACCACCCTTTCATTAATGCTATAGTATTTTTCTATGTTGCCAGCTATGTTTCTGTGAATTAGGAACCCCACTCCCAGTTCTCTTCTGTCTGCCAAGCCCCAATAGCAAAGGTTGTGCCCATTCTGTAGCACAGTATAGGCCTCAACTTTCCTCCTAACCTGACTGAGCCCTATTATATCGCATTTAACACCCTCTAGCTCCTCGAATTACACAGCTAGACTTCCCTCACTAGATAAGGTTCTAGCGTTAAACGTTGCCAAGTTCAGGTTCCAATGGCGGCCTGTAGTCCAGAGAATCTTAGCACCCTCTGCTGCGTTGCATATCTGACCGTCGCCATGGTCAGTTGCTTCGCAGCTGCTGGGAACTGAGGCCGTGAGTTATTTGACGTATGCATGTGGGAGGCTATCGACCTGTTACACTTAGTAAAATTTCGCATTGAGCTTTCTTCCACTGGTTTGCAAAGCACAGCATACTAAGAATATATGCAGAAGTGAATGACCTATCTGCGCGCAGTCACAAAACCAGTAGAGTATTCAAGAGCCATGACTCTATAAAAAATCACATTAGGTCGGCATTCATACAACACATGTGTTGGTTTAAATACCCTGCCATCTCTCCTAAGGCAAACGTAAGGTCAATGAAAACGTTATTAACTGCAATCAAACTTCTCAAAATAGTACCAAGAGAGAAGTATGTTTGTGAAAAAAGCAACAGCAGGGCAAAATAGTCACAACTTATTGTTTTAATTCATGTCAAGGCTTCGAAACGCAGCTGTTTATATAAAAGTGGAATAATGCATCCTCTGTGAACAATTCAGTGTGTGCTTCTTCAAGTGTATTCGAAATGAGGCACAAGAAGGTAAGCTATTCCAGAAAATGGCAAGTACGCTTGAAAAACAAGCTCTCCATCATGGTGGAGTGAAAAGACAATACGTTTTTCTGCGCCAGGTAAGGCCGAAACTGCGATCGTTCCTGCAATAGAAGAAAGAAAGCAACAATTCAAAAAAGAGTTGTTGATTGACCAATTTTGTATTTAGACATGAAAGCCATTGCGAGTAGCGCGAATAGACAGGAATAATATATGATAGCAACGGACTAACACAAGCGCAACACAATTGCAACAATAAACAAAACTGAGCGAAAGTGTAACATTCAGTGTCGATGCTGTAAACCAATAAAAAATATTCTTTAACGACGCATGGTTTGTCGAACTAATGTTAACAAGGCATGTTCAACAACAATGTCTTATTTTGGTGGTATCACGGACAAGTATATGTGTTTTGCATGAAGAACATACCAAGTGTTTGGTGAGCTGAAATGGCATGAAATAGGGCACAACAGAGTTTTATAAGAAACGGCATTCGAAAGGGTAATTGTATTGAAAGAATTTTTAAATTGGTTCATCACTCACAATGGGCGGTAATTCAAATGACTGCGGTGATGAAAGGTAAAGTGAAAAGCTAGTTTCAAAAACTAAAACAAGTTTCTCAAAAAAATTGAAGCTTGTTGCCCAAGCGCCCAACAAGAAAGTTGGAAGTATTGCTTACCATAACGTCACAGAATTTGAAAATAGCGAAGACAGAGTGATGAACTCACTGTTTCCTCAACCTCTCCTAATATTTATGCCTTAATTCGGGCGGTTAAACCTGAGTGCTTGTGAGAAGTTGCATGCCAGACCTTTGTGTCATGCAAAGGGCTCGTCATCACTAAATCCCTTCTAGGTATGGAATGAACGAAAAAAACGGGGAATGCTAAGAATTCGTTTTCTAACCTTAACAAAGTGTTGAAAATAACAAGAAAACATATGAAATTATAGGGGTAGGTATTTCAAGTATATATAGTGTAATGGTGAGAAAGGTGCATGAAAAGATAGTTTTCCTTTGGCAGAGACCAAACCTGCCAACTAGGAATCCATACGATGCTCCACAAACTTGTCTTGTCGTTAGCTCTAACAAATGTACCTAATGCAGGTGCGCAAGCCTTTAAAGTTCACCTTAATCTGTTCAGTCATAGTGAGTATCTCATTCTGTCAGGCTGGATGCCTTCAGGTAGTATGCAAAGAATATTGGTCAGCTTTCAACTCATAAAATATTACGTGCTCTAGCATTCGAGCAGGCGGGAAACGTTTTTCATACTCGCCGTCTTGGCTATTAGCAATGCTAACACTGCCAGCACACACATGGGCCGTGTAGCCTGATATATATTGAGACTTCTACTCATGTTTGTCTGTGTATTCTTTTCCTGAATATACGAGCTTACTTTGATAAGCCTTTTGTAAAGGAAGAAGTTTTCGAAAAACAAGTTTATTCAACACGTTGCTAAGTCATTCAAAAGCCTTTGAAGTATTGAGCACCGACACAGTTTTGCCAATAGTTTTTTTTTACTAAAATGCATTCTTTTAGATTGATTCTGAAAGCCTTTTAAGCAAACCTTGACTCCAAATTTGGAAATTCGAAATGCTTGTGTTGTCCGACAGTCCAGCATGCGGAGGCACTTATGACCAATTATTATTGAAGAGCGCTACCTAATATTTTGTTTTAAGTTTGGTTTTAAAGTATGGGTGAGTGCTCATCCGAGTTATTAGCACCAATCGATATCTCGAATTGATGCAAACAGGTCGCGCGTGACGTTCTATGAGTAAAGGGAATATTGTCGACAACAGAAAATATATGTGCGGTGCGTGCTATGCCCTAGCTGACACTTGTGAGGAGTGCCACCTCACTCTCTCCCCTCTAACTTTGTGTCCAGGCTGCTCTCACAGTGGTTTTGGCTGCTTACGGCAGTAATTGTCCTCATTTTATCCCAGGGAGATAAGATCAAAGGCCTCCCATTGTTTATTCATTCTTCACTACCTGCAGTTCCGCAGATTTTTGAGTCTCCATGCGCTGAGGCATCGATCGGGAGACCAATGCTTCAGCGGATGCAGTCTCACGCAATTTCACAGTGTGTGGTGCTTGTCTCTGCGAATACTTAGAAGGGCGTTTTCAATCGACACAGTATTGTACTTAACGCACTAGTATTAATTATACAATCTGTTATAGTAGTTAGGTTTATATGTCGGTATTACCACAAGCAAAGCTACAACTTAAAAAGTTGCAAAGTAAAAAGTTCAAACAAATATTTTGCTGTCAGGAGTGTTTGAAGGGCACGCGCAGAAGTTTCTCTGAAGGGCCATGGTGATCTGATTTGCAGGTAGGTTTTACTTTGGGAAACAGGAAAGTGTCTGCTGGTGCCAAGTAAGGGAATCGGGTAATCATTGAGACTTCATTTAGGTCAGGTGGTCATGTATTGGGAGGTTAACTCAATTGTTGATGCTCAGTAATTTTGCTGTTTATTCGGTTGGTGCATTGTGCACACGCACAGTCCCTAAACACATGTCTACTAAAATTTGATCTAGCCTGACAAAACACTGAGATGACTGACATTTGGCACACCAGGAAGGTTACATCTGCCACCACAGTGCGTGCGCGTTGCAAGTTTGCCTGCGAAGTAATCATGCCAGAAAAGGGTTTTATGTAATCCTTTTTATACACACATACACACTCTGTCTAAATGCATTTATTATTGTCGGTCGCAAAGCACGTCCTTATTATGGAGATGTCTTGAGTGCAAGCTACGCAGACCCGCCTGGCTTGCACTCAACACCAGCACTGACCCAAACAACTTTGTTCTTTTTGCACAATGTACAGTCACCCACCGTTTTTCGGACGCTGAAAAATCGCACATGCCCACTTCTTCGGACATCTCTGTGGCACTGCCACTAATCCCATCGAAGCATTGGCAACTGAGGACCGAGAATATACATGCCTCACGCTGCACCGTTCAGATTTTCCGGACTTCGGCTGGCTGATCTAGTGCGGCATCGAATGCCATGACCACTTGCCCATGACGATAGTTATAGCGCAAAACAAAACGACGACACAGAGACAAGAAGGACACGAAAGACATCTCTGTGTTGTCGTTTTGTTCTTGCGCTATAACTATCGTCATGCCATACCAACTAGCCCAAGCTGCAACATTTCTCAGCTACCCACCTTCTTTTTACAATAGTTTAACTTGGTTTCCAGCACTAAAAAGTTGAAGTGGCTATGGCTTGAGATTGTGTCAGGGTAAAAGTCAAAGCAGAAATGTAGATTTTGAAGGCCATGCATTTTTGCGTTGAAAGTAATGGCCGTTTTCGGCCGAGTTTTTATTGAATGACTACCACAACCAACTGCAAGCTAAGCCAAGCCATTCTTAGAATCGGCTTCTTGATTGCGCAAATTGGCCACATGTATGCAGCAAAAAAACGTATGCTGCAGCATGAACTAGCTTTATGGAACTTAGTTCTTTTTGGCGTTGGAGAGTTTGCTTGTCAATTATTTCTGCGGTCAAGAGTGTTTTTTATTTCACTCTCTTTGTTGCAAGACCTGCTAAAAGGCTCCAACGCTACCGATTCCAATTGTGTCGTTGGCACTAACAAGAGAATCCACAATTCACAAGGCATAGATGGCGTTGAAAGAACCTATAATAGTTTGCAAGTCCAAAGTAGGGAGACTTCAATCCGATGCTGCTTAGGAGTTTAGTCGGCCAACGATGGGTGAACTGTGGCATATGATGACTCCCCTGAAGTGCCACCCACACCAATGCTATGCATATTTAGCACATGCCTTAATAAGACTATGACCTATATTTATGGCCAAACACTAGCTAAAATACAGCAGACTTAGTCACCTGTAATTGGGCTTGTGTGCAGACGTGCTCAATTTTTTCTGGCTACTGAGCCAATAAAGGTGCTTTCTTTTCTGGTAGGCCTTTCTTTCGGACTCTCGGTTATTCCGATTTTTCAATGGTTCTTGCCAAATGTGAACAAATAGTTGGTGACCTATAAATGTCTTAGCTACATAACATTGCATATGCAGCAAAATATATTGCATACCAACACACAGATAGTTAAAAATGAAGTGAATGCCCAAATTGAAAAGTAACAGGTTTCAAAATTATATAGAAGTATCAATGATACAAAGGTTTCCCATTTTTAAATTTGGCGAGCTTCAGTGCAAGCAACAAATTTATTCTTGCTTTTGCCAAAAATCAGTATCTCACAAAAACATGAGGCACAGCTGCAGCAGTAAGTTCATTTGGGCAATAATACGTCCTCCTTTTTAAATATCATTTACGCATTGTGCATATTCCTTAAGTTCCTCAATGATTCAATGCCTAGTTCGCCAATGCAGATCTTGCTACAAGAATGAGGTATAGCGTGTAATAAAGGTGTTGTGCAGGATATAGCACACTCCACACTTGACTTGTATCTGCTACACCCAACCCCCCAATACTGCATATACAGCAGCACTGCTTAGCAAGCTTGTTTCATACAAAAAAGGTCATAGAGATATCGTTGGTGCTAACCAGTCTCTTCGGTTGACAAGTGACAGTATGAAAGTAAGGCGCGACAACGCGCCTGACAGTTCAGCCACACATCACCCTCTTGATTTTTTAAAATCATGGCTTCGGTAACCGCCGTTAGAAGCAGTATAGTGTAGCTTGCAGCCAAAACATGATGTAATACCTGACTGTTGCAGCTCTACTGCTTTTAACACTGACACAAGCTTTTGAAGGCATCAACAAAACATGTGATGAACAAGGAGAAATGAAGGCTAAATGCATGCAGTAATTTAATAAAACCTCCAAAGAAAGAACTGTGCAGTCACATCAGTAAAAAATGATTATGGGGTGATTCTTACTGGGAAATGCCGCGATTTTTAAATGAAGGGGAACCTGCGGCAAGAGCAGCCATTGTATGTGGTAGTATGCTTCATAATAATGAATTGTTGGGCCAGTTAGTTTACATATGGCGTAGAGGAGCGAAGGCTTGGAATCATTTAGGACTACTTATAAGACGCTCATTTGGCAACTGAGTTTGTTTTGAAAAGTATCTCAGCGCAAAAACAAATGCGCAGGCACAGTCACGCTCGATTTTCACTGAACCAACAAGTATCTGGGTCAAAAAACGTGTTAACAGTCTACCATACCATGAATGGGGCATGCTTAGTTAGTTAATACTTAACTGCGTTCAAGGTGTTTAGTTTCCTTCATTGTCAGATGTACCGATGATGCACTAATGAATGCATCTGTAGAAATTTTAATCTTTCCCGCTTGTACGATTTTGCGCTCACACCTGCACTTATACCTGCCCCTGACATTCGCCTCCTTGAAAAGCACATTGCAACCAAATGCACAGCAATGCGCAGGAATGTGCGCCCCATTGTTCCGAACATTCACTGTAGTTTAAGCGCCCTCCTAATTTATCGTTAAGGCATAGGGCATCGGCCGGTTTGGCCAATGTAAGCTTTGCCACAACTAAGTAGTATGTTATGTACCACTTTCGTAGCACAAGGTACAAATTGCTTCTCTAGCTTCTTGCAACAGAATTGTTTCTCTGTTCGGTCACCTGCAAGAATACGTAAAGGGGAAAGCTTCAAAAGTGCTCAGAAGACGAGGTTTTTGTTATGTTTTGAACATTCTCTTAAGGTTGTGTGAAATAATGTGACTCTAAGGAATTACAACAAACTTGTTGGACCTCGGTCGTGTTGGCATGCTCCGTGAAGTCACAAACTGCTTGAGAATGGAAGATGCTAAGGAAACGAGCAATGTGGAAGAAAAATCTGAAGTTAGAAGGTTTAAAATCTTGCAGTACGCGCAAAGGCTGTCCTTATGATAGCATGACTGCTCAGTGCCGTGTTGAGGCATAAAGAAGCGATCCCTCGATCTTTTCACCAGTATAGTATAGGAAGAGTCATAATGCCACGTTCTATTTCCCAAGTTTTTGTTATCGTCCCAAAACACCACATGATTCTCAGCGCAAACCGCGTCTGCAGTTTTCGAGAAGGTTCCGGACTGTAGTAGATCATTTCGATAAGACCACGCCCACTGTGCGAACGGTACAGATTGTTCTGGAACCTACGCCACCGCCAGCGATAACGCTAGAACATTCAACGTCAAGAGTATAAATGCCGACGCGCTTCGCCGCTTGTCAGTTGTTGATCGAAGGCCGACGCTCCGTTCGCCGCTATCAGTCCGAGACTGCTGCTGCTGTAATTGGACTTTCCGTTTACCGGGCACGGGTTCGCCCAAATAAACAGTTAAATCCCAACACGAATTCTTCTGTCTTCGACCACGTCACGACCCCGTGACGTCTGGTGGAGGTGCTGCTTCGTTCGTGTACCGGACGCCCCCGTCAAGCCGTGAACCCAGCCCACGTCGCGGAGAAGACACCGACGCCAACCAGGAGCAGCGAACAAGCCGCCGACAGTAAGGGCTACCACCGGAGTACGGGCTTCTACAAGACAAGGCGCGGAAGACCAAGGCCATGACAGCGACTGCAGCGACAATGACAACCGCAGCGTCCCAGCCCACGATGGTCATGCATCAACCCAGGGAACCACCAATTTTCCATGGGTCATCGTTCGAAGACCCGGAGTCCTGGCTAGAAACATACGACCGTGTGGCCGCCCTCAACCACTGGGACCATGACGAAAAGCTGCGTCGTGTGTTCTTCTATTTGGAAGACACCGCAAGGACCTGGCTCCAAAATCGAGAGTCCACGCTCCGAACGTGGGATGTTTTCTGCGGCGCATTCCTGCAAACGTTCACGAGCGTCGCTCGCAAAGAGAGGGCCGCTGCTTTATTAGAGTCCCGTGTTCAGCTACCAAATGAATATGTCGCCATTTTCACAGAAGAAATGACCCTACTATTCCGTCACGCTGACCCAGACATGCCTGAGGAGAAAAAAGTTCGTTTCTTCATGCGAGGGGTCAAACAGGAGCTCTTCGCGAGACTGATGAGAAACCCACCGAAAACCGTCCAAGAATTTGTAGCCGAAGCGACCACTATCGGAAAGACCCTGGACATGCGCACCAGACAGTATAATCGTCGCCTGACTGCAGACTGTGCTGCTGCTCAAGCCAGTAACTCCGGAGACCTGCGTGAAACGATCCGAGCGATCGTGCGGGAAAAGCTGCGCAAGCAGTTGCCTTCGGCACAACCTCAAGTGGATTCAATCGCCGACATTGTGCGAGAAGAAGTTCGGCAATCGCTTCAAATTCCCCACGCACCGCTGCCCGAGCCGGAAGCTATGAGCTACGCCGCTGCACTGCGCCACAACGCTCCTCCCCGTCCACGCCAGAACGCCGCCCCAACGCACTTCCGTCGACAGACGCCACCGCCGCCACCACCCCCACCGACGTCATACCGTTCGCCAGCGCCCCAGCGCAGTGCACCGAGGAAGACTTACGTCTGGCGCACCCCTGACCATCGCCCGCTCTGCTACCACTGCGGCGAGGCCGGACACACATACCGCCATTGCCAGTACCGACAGATGGGACTGCGTGGCTTCGCCGTCAATGCACCGCGTCCACAACCAGGAGAACAGCCACGTGACATCGCCGACTACCTGACAGGAACTCGGTGGACACCACGAAGCCCTTCGCGTTCGCCGTCGCCCAGCCGCCGCACGTCACCGCACCACCGGCAGTACTCTGGCCCCACGCGGGGCCGGTCTCCTAGCCCGTATCCGGGAACTTAAGGGCAGCAACCGGTCTAGGTGCGGTTGCTGTGTGATGAACTACCAAATATCCTCCTCCGACAACGACGCCGCGACGGAGCTTTCCGAAAACAACGCCAAACAGGCAAAGCCCTGACGGCGAAAGCTCACTTACCGAAGGTGGCCTGACGACGCAACATGGAAGCAGCGGAACAAGCCGACGCAGCCGTGACCCGACGCCACGCCCAAACTGTTATGCGAGAAAGCGAACTAGTGACCTCGAAGTTCTCATCGACGGCCACAGTGTGACCGCTCTCGTCGATACTGGAGCCGACTATTCTGTCATCAGTGGGTCGTTCGCCGCGAAGTTAAAGAAAGTTAGGACAGCTTGGAAAGGCCCTGAAATCCGCACAGCCGGAGGTCATCTCGTAACGCCTGCAGGAATCTGCACAGCGAGAGTTACCATTAACGGCCGTATTTATCCTACAGACTTCGTAGTCCTACAGCGTTGCTCGAGAGATGTCATCCTTGGCATGGACATCTTATGCCTCCATGGTGCTGTCATCTACCTAAAAACGAAGTCGATAACTTTATCCACAGATGAAGCACTACCGCCGCGCACGCTGTTACGACCGGCCCTAGGGAACCAAGCAAGAGGAGTTGCGGGGAGAACCGGTTCTTGACCGACTGTGTCGTCGACCCCCACCTCCCCATTCAGGCTCCTCCCTCTCGCCGTGAGAATTCCGGAATCTGCTGTGCCTTCGTGACTATGTTTGGGCATTTTTAGAGCGCCGTGACCATATTTGGGCATCGTGTTAGGTTGTGCCACTCCATGTGTTGTGAGGTGTGTTTCCTCCTCCCTCGTGGCCGAGGTGCCAGGGCCACCGTATTGGCTGACGATGCGGACAATGCGCCCAGTGTTGGCAACGCGGCGCTATAAAATGCCGAAGACGTTTTGTACCTCTCTCTCTCTTCTCTCTTTGGATCAGTTGATCACTTCTCAACATGTAAATAAATCTCTGTCGTTCGTTCGGGCGCTTCTTCTCACTGAATTGTCGGACGATGGATCCTGCTACGGGGCCCGCTACCGAAAACGAGACCGGCAAGACCCGGAGTCCCAACAACTGGATGGCAGCGGCGGGATGCCGATAACCCCGAAAGCAACCACTGGACGGAGTGAGCCCGAAGTCCAACAACGGGGCGACAGGAGAAGGATGAAATGAGCTCATTGACTTCCAGAGGGAATCGAACGGCACTTCTGAGAGGCATGATGCCGGAGAAATGACTGCGAACTGGGTAAGTACCGGCTTTCTCTGTTAAATTTTACCAGGCATTTACTCTATGTGCTAAATAAAGCTGGTAGAGAGGGGCAGTCTTGGTCATTGGGTTAACAGGTAACTTGCGTCAGGCAGAAATTGTGTGATAGCTTGGTTAAGCTCTTTCTGTCAGTGGTGTCAAGGTTAACAGTGACAGGGCAGGATTCCGTGTAAGAGCGTTTTGAAGCTTCATTTGTAGACTAAGTTAACGGAAAACTTGAGGCAAGGCAGGAATCTAGAGCTGTCGTTGCCGTCAAGGTTAATTAGTTGCAGGACAGGAATCTTTGTGAAACAGAGACAGCGGTACTGGAGGCAGCAATGAATCTGAAATGCCTGCGAAAGTCCATGTTGTTGCTACTTGCAAGGGAGTTGAATCTGGAGGTGTCGGACTCTCAAAGAAAGCCAGAGCTGATAGAGGTGATTCTCGCATTGGGGGCGGAGGATGACGAGCTGTCAGAATGTGTCGAGGAGATTCAGGAGAAGCAAGTGGCAGAGGCCGAAGGAAAGGCGGCGGAGGCCGAAAGGAAAGCAGCCGAAGCCGAGGCAGATAAGATGCGAAAGCACGAGCTTGAAATGAAGCGCCTCGATCTTGAGATTAGCCATAATAGTAGAGCAGGAGGCAGCGAGGCATCCGGTACCGCAGAGCGGGTCAGGTTCAAAATGACGGGCCTAATGAGATCGTACAAGCTAGGGGAGGACATTGGGCTGTTTCCTCGTCAAATTTGAGAGAACTTGTGAAAGGCAAGGTTTCAGCCAGGATACATGGCCTCAACGCTTGTTGTCCCTACTTCCGGGGGAGGGCCTCAGAAGTAACCGCGCGCCTCACGAAAGAGGAGGCTGACGAGTACAGTGAGGTTAAGTCGAGCCTTGTCAAGAAATACAGGTTGTCAGCGGAAGGTTTCAGACAAAAATTTCGCAAAGTCCGTAAAAGAGAACAATGATTCATACCCGGAGTTTGCTTACAAGTTAATGGCCAACATGGGGAAGTGGCTCAAAGAGGCAAAGGCGTATGGGAATCATGACAAGGTGCTCGAAGTGTATCGGTCTGGAACAATTTTATCAAAGGTTACCAGAAAAGGTGAGGTTCTGGGTGCAGGATAGACCAGATGTGAACACCATAACGATAGCCGCAGAGCTCGCTGAAGAATTCGCTACGTGCCACACCCTCGGGGCAAACAGCGAGCCTAAAAGGGAAAAATTTTTACTACCGAATAAGGCGCCGTTTAGAAAACAACCGAGAAGTCTCGCACAAAAGGGTGAGGAAAATAAGGCATCTAACCATGGGGCGTCGGCAGAGGCAAGCAAAAGGAAATTTGAGGCAAAAAAACCGGCGGCTTGTTTCAATTGCCACGAAACAGGGCACTTCGCGAAACATTGCCCGAAAGAAAAGGTGGCCTTTTTATCTATAAATGAAGCCGACGAGAACATGAAGTTGTTAGAGCCCTATATTTATGACCTTACCGTGAACGGCAGGCAGTGTCGGGTTTTTAGAGACCCCGCAGCCACTATGGACGTAGTTCATCCGTCCTTTGTTCAGTCCGGACCATGTTCAGGAGACTGTTCCTGGATTAGACAAGCCGTAGAAGCAAACAGTCAGTGCCTTCCCGTAGCTAACGTTGTCCTTAAAGGCGCATTTGGTACGTTGGAAACGGAAGCCGCGGTATCGCCATATCTACCCCCTCAGTATTCTTACTTATTTTCAAATAAGTCAGATCAAATGCTGAAGGAGAAATGTCTAACGTTGGGAGAAAGCATAGTGCAGGCACTGACTAGATCGAAGGCACGTGCGCTGGCTGCGAGAGCAAGATTCACTGAGGCAAACAAGCCTCAAATCAACAACGGGCCTGGTTGCGAGTTGGACACCACGGTAACAAATCGACTTGTGCGAGAATAGGCTGCAGAAGCCGTAGTCGCGGAGGCAACCATTCCTAAAGGCGACGATGAACCTCCTCCCGAATTGGAAGGGGTCAATTACGCCTCGTTGACCGAGCGAATAGAAAATGCCGTTGCTCCCAAGCCGATTCCTGGTAGTACAGAGGATAGCACAGAGGGTGACATACTCCAGGTACTAGGAACTACAAAAGAGTTGTGTGTCATGCCAACTTCGGATAATTTCAGTCGGCTGCTGCAGGTGAGCCCCACTTCATTAATAACCAAACAAAAGGGTGACCCGACGCTTAAGCAATTCCAGGACAGTTCGAAAGAGGGAATCGCCAAACGAAATGTGAGATTCCGAGAGAGGAGCGGCATACTCTATCGAAAATATCTAGATAGGCGAGGAGTAGAGTTTGACCAGGTAGTTGTACCTCAGGCGTATCGTCAGGATTTGCTTAGCTTGGTGCATGGAGGATCATGGTCAGGCCACTTAGGCGTAAAGAAAACGAAAAATCGTCTTTTACAGGAATACTACTGGCCTGGATGCTTTAAAGATGTAGAGAGGTTTGTAAAATCTTGCGATGTGTGTCAGCGAGTGGGTAAGCCGGGAGATAAGGTGAAATTTCCAATGAAGCTGGTACCCGTAATCACGGAGCTCTTTCGTCGGTTGGTAATTGACACAGTAGGTCCTTTGCCCAAGACAACTTCAGGCTACCGTCACATCCTGACCTTAGTCTGCCGAGCTACTAAATTTTCAGAGGCGGTCCCGCTAAAAGAGCTAAGTTCCGTGGAAGTAGTGAACGCACTTCTGTCCGTGTTTGCCCGGGTAGGCTTTCCCTCCGAGATACAATCAGACCAGGGCACCATTTTCACGAGTGCCTTACCGACAACCTTTCTAGAGCGGTGTGGCGTGAAATTATTGCATAGTTCAATCTACCATCCGCAGTAGAACTCGGTAGAGAAGCTTCACTCCGTGATGAAGCGAGTGTTAAGAGCCCTATGTTTTGAACGAAAAACTGACTGGGAAATGAGCTTACCTGCAACGATGTTTGCACTAAGAACTGCACCACATGAGACAACAGGGTTTACGCCAGCGGAACTTGTTTACAGCCGCAGACTGCGGTCTCCTCTTCGTATACTGAGAGAGTCGTGGGAAGGTCAGGGTGATGATCCTGTAGTAGTGTAATATGTCCTCACCTTATTGAATCGTCTAACAAAAGCCCAAGAACTGACCGAGAGTGCGATGACCAAAGCACAGCAGAAGGCTAAGCTTTACTACGATCGAACAGCTAAAGCGCGACACTTTGCCTGTAGGAGACAGGGTCATGTTGTTGAGGCCCTCCCAAAAGAATAAGCTTGAAGTGCAATGGGTCAGGCCCGGCCGAGATTACTCAAAAATTGTCTGACACCAACTATGTGGTAAAATTACCAGGAAGTCGTAAGGTACACCAGGTGTATCATAGCAACTTACTCAAGCCCTATAAAGAGAGGGAAGCCATCGTGAACATGACTTTAAATGTTCCGGAAGAGGTTCCGGCAGAAATTCCTGAATTAGCTGCCGAATCGGAAGAAGACCCGATCGAAAAAATAATTGACGATTTAGTATCAAAGTCACAGCTGACAATGAAGCAGAAGCAGGAATTGCGTGGTCTTTTGATCGAGTTTCAGGACAGATTTGTAAGCGAGCCAGGCCGGCTCTATGTCATGAGTGAGGACATCCGTCCTCACTCATGACATAGACATAGAGCTTACCATGACATAGAGCTTACCTTGTCGGAACCGGTAAGATCTAAGACGTATCGGTTGTCACCTCGCCGGCTTGAGCTAATAAAAGCAGAGGTTAACAGGATGCTAGGAATTGGGCGTGATTGAGCCGTGTGAAAGTGATTACACTTCCCGTTAATTCTTGTGGAGGTACCCGGCAAAGATCCGTGTCCTTGCGTAGACTATTGTAAGTTAAACCTCATCACCAAGGATCAGACATACCCAATTCCACACATTGAGGAACGCGTCGAGAGGGTAAGCAGCGCGGAATTTATCTCAACGCTAGACTTAGTGAGAGGTTACTGGCAGGTGCCGCTCACCGAGAGGGCGAGCCGGTATGCTGCATTTATTTCACCATTGGGAACATTCTGCCCTAAAGTGTTGAGTTTCGGCCTAAAGAACGCGCCTTACTGTTTTTCAAACTTAGTGGATAAGGTTTTGCGGGGTCAAGAGGACTTCGCAATGCCTTGATTGGACGACGTCTCCGTGTTTTTCCTCGTCCTGGCCGGAACACTTGGCGCACTTGAGAGCAGTACTGACACGCCTACGCGAAGCAGGTTTAACGGTAAAGGCGCCCAAGTGTCAGCTAGCACAAGCAGAGGTACTCTATCTCGGGCATGTTATCGGTCGAGGGCATCGCCGTCCCTCTGAAATGAAAGTGGCAGCTATTCGAGACTTTCCCCAGCCCCGAACGAAAACCGATATTCGGGCCTTTCTTGCAATAGCTGGTTACTATTGTAGGTACATCCCTAGATATTCCGACATTGCCAGCACTCTTACTGACGCGTTGCGCAAGACCGAGCCCCAAATGGTCGACTGGGATGAGGAGAAAGAAAAGGCTTTCCGCGTTTTGAAAGCGGCCTTGTCGAGCCAGCCTTTGCTTAGTTCACCGGGCTACTCGAGGCCTTTCATAGTCCAATGCGACGCTAGTGATAGAGGCATGGGGGCAGTTTTTAGTCAAAGGGATGAGGGGAGATGAAGAGCATCCCGTCCTCTATGTTAGCCGGAAACTCACCCTTCGCGAGCAGGTTTACAGCGCTGACGAAAAGAAATGTGCGTGCTTGGTTTGGGCAGTCCAGAAACTGGCTCGTTATATTGCCGGAAGCAAGTTCATTGTGGAAGTGGACCATTGTCATCTCACCTGGCTACAGACCATGTCCTCTAAGAACGGCCACCTACTGCGTTGGAGCCTCGTTTTGCAACAATATACGTTTGAAATACGCTACAAAACGGTGTACTCCATGGCAACTCTGATGGCTTAAGTCGATGCCCCTGACGCGGGAGGATGTCTCGAGAACTCTGGCATTTTTTTCCTGACCTAGACAAGGGCTAGTGATTGTTTTTTTTACTCTTTTAGGTGTACTTGTTTGAAAACCTTGAAGACACGGCTATCCAGGGTTTCGGGTTCGGTGTGCTTCCAGTGTTGTTGTTTTGTGTAACCTTAACGTATGAGTAACATTTTGAATAAATTGTGTATTTCCTTTATTATCAGTTAAAGGGGAAAATTCTCTGGTGGAGTTTGGCGGAATTGTCCGGCGCTCACCGGCTGAGTAGTTGTGTTTTCATGTGCGCATGTGATGTCTGTTGAGCCCACAATGAAGCAGGTGGCGCCCTCTACTTCATCAAAGACGGTCGTCACCAAACCGACTGCCGGCGCTGATCTCTCCGGACAGTGGCTGCAAACCTCAGCCCATCGAGATCTTTACACCCCCGCGCGAGAGACTGTTACGACCGGCCCTAGGGAACCAAGCAAGAAGAGTTGCGGCGAGAACCGGTTCTTGACCGACTGTGTCGTCGACCCCCACCTCCCCATTCAGGCTCCTCCCTCTCGCCAGGAGAATTCCGGAATCTGCTGTGCCTTCGTGACCATGTTTGGGCATTTTTAGAGCGCCGTGACCATATTTGGGCATCGTGTTAGGTTGTGCCACTCCATGTGTTGTGAGGTGTGTTTCCCCTCCCTCGTGGCCGAGGTGCCGGGGCCACCGTATTGGCTGAAGATGCGGACAATGCGCCCAGTGTTGGCAACGCGGCGCTATAAAATGCCGAAGACGTTTTGTATCTCTCTCTCTCTCTTCTCTCTTTGCATCAGTTGATCACTTCTCAACATGTAAATAAATCTCTGTCGTTCGTTCGGGCGCTTCTTCTCACTGAATTGTTGGACGATGGATCCTGCTACGGGGCCAGCTACCGAAAACGAGACCGGCAGGACCCGGAGTCCCAACAACGCCGTCAGGAAACCGTGCCTTGAATGTGCTGGAAGAACAAGTCACCATTCCGCCTCGCTCAAGC
The DNA here is from genome assembly GCA_013436015.1 of Rhipicephalus annulatus. Taxonomy (NCBI): domain Eukaryota; kingdom Metazoa; phylum Arthropoda; class Arachnida; order Ixodida; family Ixodidae; genus Rhipicephalus; species Rhipicephalus annulatus. The sequence goes on from WOVY01009268.1 coordinate 38,708, forward strand.
GTCATTATTTCAGTCGGCGCTGCCTAAATCACCTGACTTGGAAGGCGTCGTTGAAGGCAGTCAGCATCTGTTGGTCACCCGAAATATTTGCGTTGCAAGAGGAATTGCAGAGCTGCGGGGAGGCAAAGCAACGGTTATGCTCACGAATTTCAGCAATGAGTACAAACATGTGAACAAAAGAACAACGGTCGCATACATCGAAGAAATTGTCGAAGCCACCAGTGCTTTCGCCCTCGCTGATTCTGCGGAACGTGCTCAGAGAAACCAAGCTCGTTCCATAGCGTTCGACGTCAATCCCAGACTTCCAAACGATAACCAAGAACAGCTCAAGGCCCTGATCCTGCAATACGAAGATTGCTTTTCGTCGTCATCGAAAATTCGGCAGACCCCAATTACGAAACACCGCATCATAACTGAAGAAAATGACAGACCACTCCGTCAGAGTCCGCACCGGGTTTCGACGCGAGAACGTGAAGCCATGAAGAGACAAGATGATGAAATGCTGCGGGATGACATTATCCAGCCGTCCAAGAGTCCATGGGCATCCGCCGTGGTGTTATTGAAGAAAAAAGATGGGACCCTACGTTTCTGCGTCGATTGTTGCCGCCTGAACAAAATCACAAGAAAGGACGTGTATCCTCTCCCACGAATAGACGACGGACTTGATCGGCTCCATAACGCCAAGTACTTTTCGTCAATGGACCTCAAGACTTGCTAATGGCAAATCGAAGTCGACAAAAGTGACCGAGAGAAGACGGCGTTTATAACACCGGACGGCCTCTTCAACGTTAAGGTGATGCCCTTCGGCCTTTACTCAGCGCCTTCACCTTTTCAACGCGTTATGGATACAGTACTGGCAGAATTGAAGTTGCAGACTTGCCTTGTGTACTTGGACGACGTCGTCGTGTTTTCCTCGAGTTTTGACGAGCATCTTCGGCGCCTTGAAGCTGTACTTCAAGCCATCAAGACTTCCGCACTCACACTGAAGCCAGAAAAGTGCAGATTTGCGTATGAAGAGCTCTTGTTTCTGGGGCACGTTATCAGCAAGTCTGGAGTTCGTCCCGATCCACGGAAAACAGCCGCCATCGCCGACTTCCCGCCGCCCACTGACCAGAAAGCCGTGCGCTGATTTCTGGGCCTATGTGCCTATTATAGGCGGTTCATGAAAAACATCGCCCGCATCGCCGATCCTCTCACGAACCTCACCAAGGCCGACGTGGAGTTTAAGTGGGAAACGCCACCGGAACACGCTTTCCAGGAGCTTAAACATTGCCTCTAGACGCCTCCGTTACTTGCCCATTTCGACAAATTCGCCGAGACAGAAATACATACTGACGCAAGCAGCGTAGGTCTTGGCGCCGTTCTTGCGCAGAGGGCTGACGGACTTGAAACAGTTATTAGTTACGCCAGCCAATCGCTATTTAAAGCAGAAGCAAATTATTCCCCAAAAGAAAAGGAGTGCCTCGCCATCATCTTTGCTACGTCGAAATTTCGCCCCTTACCTTTACTGCAGGCCCTTCAAAGTTGTGAGTGACCACCACGCATTGTGTTGGCTAGCCAACTTGAAGGACCCTTCAGGTCGCCTCGCACGATGGAGCCTGAGACTTAAAGAATATGAAATTACTGTCATTTACAAGTCCGGCAAAAAACACTCCGACGCCGACTGTCTCCCTCGTGCGCCTGTCGACGAACCGCTACCCGACGACCCGGATGACGACTACTTCTTAGGAACGATAACTACCGACGACTTCGCTGAACGACAGAGGGCCCACCCGGAACTTAAGGCCCTAATAGAATACCTCGAAGGCAAGACTGCCGAAGTCCCGAAGGTATTCAAGCGCGCACATGCGTCGTTCTTTCTACGAAACGGTCTTCTACAAAAGAAAATCTTTTCACCGCTTCGAGCTAAGTATCTCCTTGTGGTGCCTTCAGCTCGGCGACCAGAACTCCTGCAGGCCCTGCACGACGATCCGACGGCAGGGCACCTCGGTGTTTCTCGCACGCTCTCGAGGATACAAGAAAGGTACTACTGGCCACGTCTTACCACGTCACTTGTTATGTGAGAACATGCAGGGACTGTCAGCGACGCAAGACACCGCCGACAAGGCCAGCGGGACTTCTGCAGCCAATTGATCCACTTTGCCGACATTTCCAGCAGATTGGTATGGACCTACTGGGGCCGTTCCCGACGTCAGCTTTCGGAAACAAGTGGATCGTGGTAGCTACCGACTACCTCACCCGCTACGCCGAGACAAAAGCCCTGCCAAATGGCAGTGCATCCGAGGTAGCTAAGTTCTTCGTCGAAAATATCGTCCTACGTCACGGCGCCCCGGAGGTCCTTATCACCGACAGAGGAACGGCATTCACTGCCGACTTAACTCAAGCGATCTTAGCATACAGCCAAACAAACCACCGCTGGACGACAGGGTACCACCCACAGACCAACGGCCTCACCGAGCGGCTTAACAAGACGATCGCCGACATGCTGTCAATGAACGTCGATGTCGAGAACAAGACGTGGGACGCCATTCTTCCGTATGTGACCTTCGCATACAACACGGCGGTGCAGGAGACGACGAAGATATCTCCAAAGAAATTGGTCTACGGAAGAAACCCGGCAACGACGCTCGATGCCATGTTACCCAACGTCACCAACGAAGAAAACCTCGATGTGAGCGAGTACCTTCAACGCGCCGAAGAATCCCGACAACTTGCGCGTCTCCGTATCAAGAATCAACAGACGACCGACAGCCACCATTACAACCTTCGACGACGCTTCCTGGAATACCAACCCGGTGAACGTGTTTGGATGTGGACGCCGATACACCGACTTGGACTAACTGAAAAGCTTCTGCGACGGTACTTCGGACCGTACAGGGTGGTTCGACGTCTCAGCCCACTTGATTACGAGGTTGTCCCCGACGGCATCACGAACTCTCAATGACGCTGATCGCGACCTGAAGTCGTACATGTCGCGTGCCTCAAGCCGTTTCATGCGCGTTAACAAACTGAAACAGTGTTTTTTGTATTATTGTTGTATCGTAATTTATTCATTGTACTTTCTTGCATTATTATTGTACTTTCATCTTTAGTTAAAGCATCGGGACGATGCCTTATTTCAGAGGGGGGCAATGCCACGTTCCATTTCCCAAGTTTTTGTTATCGTCCCAAAACACCACACAATTCTCAGCGCAAACCGCGCCTGCAGTTTTCGAGAAGGTTCCGGACTGTAGTAGATTATTTCGATGAGACAGCGCCCACTGTGCAAACGGTACAGATTGTTCTGGAACCTACGCCACCGCCAGCGATAACGCTAGAACATTCGACGGCAAGAGTATAAATGCCGACGCGCTTCGCCGCTTGTCAGTTGTTGATCGAAGGCCGACGCTTCGTTCGCCGCTATCAGTCCGAGACTGCTATCTGTGCGAGACTGCTGCTGTAATTGAACTTTCCCTTTACCGGGCACGGGTTCGCCCAAATAAAAAGTTAAATCCCAACACGAAGTCTCCTGTCTTCGGCCACGTCACGACCCCGTGACAATATGGGAGGATTGCTCTTTTTGACCATGGTTGAAACTACCAACAAATGTAGTCGTCAAAATTGAGAACACTGGTAAATCGAAAACAGGATCGTATTGTTGTTGGTTGGAAAGTGATTTAGGCAGGATTCACCCTCAATATGATTGATCTTTCCAACAGTGACGCGATCCAGAAAACATGGGACGACCACAATTTCTTTGAGTATAAGCCACGGTCCAAAAAAGCTATCCGCCCATTTGTCTCTTTTCATACTATACTGGTGAAAAGGTTGATTGCTTCTTCGGGTCTCAACTCGGCTCTGACCAACTCATGCTCCCTTCAGGTCAACTTTAGCTTCAACCACCAGAATTTGTGCCTTCGAACTTCGGGTTTCCTTTCCACGTTGCTCGTTGCCGTAGCATCCTCCGTTCTGAAGCGGATTGCGGCTTCACCCACCCTGCCTACTCGACACAGGTCCAATAAGTTGAACAAGTCTGTTGTAATTCCCTACAATTGCACCATTTCACGCAACCTTAAGAGGATTGCTTCAAAGCAGGGCCTAGACCTCATCTTCACGACACCCTGAAAGCTTTTCTATTTGTGCACTTCTTGCAGGTGAAAGGATAGAGAAAGAAGTATGTAGAAAAAAAGCATAAGAACTCATTTGTCTGCTGTGCTACAGATGTGGTATATAAAATACCATGCAGCTGTGGTAAAGCGTACATCGCCCAAACAAGCCCATGCTCTAACGCTAGACAATGAGAGCAGGAAGTGAATGCTCAGAACAATGGGGCGCACCTTCCTGCGCATTGCAGTACATTTAGCTGCAATGCACTTTTCGAGAAAGCCAATGTCAAGGGCAGGGCTAAAGGCAGCTTTGAGCGCAAAATATTACAGGCAGAAAAGATTAAAATTGCTGCAGATGCATGCATCAGTGCATCATCAGTTCATCTGACAATGAAGGAAATAAATTTTCTTGAAAGCAGTTAAATAAAAAACTGATTAAGCATGCCCCCTTCATGGTATTGTACATAGTTAACACATTTTTACCCATATTTTTGTTGTTAGCTCAGTGAAAATCAGGTGTTACTGCGCCAGCACATTTGGTTTAGCACTGACATACTATTAAAAATAAACTCTGTTGGAAGTTGAGCGTCTTCTAAGTAGGGATCCTTTGATTGCAAGCCTTCGCTCCTCTAGGCCAAATGTAAACTAACTAGCCCAACGATTCTGTGTTCTGAAGCGTACTTCCACATATAATCGCTGCAGTGGCCACATGACCACCTAAATTTAAAAATCACGTCTTTTCTTAGTGAGACATTCTAATGATTTGTTGGTAAACCCTTTATTGAAAGTCCGGCAGAGCTTTCGCCGACCGGGCCTTAGGTCTCCCGTGGGGAGACAGTCACTTCATAATTTTTTTTGCTGATTTGACTGCACACTTGTTAGGAGTGTATTCATGTTTCTCTGGATGTTTTAATAAAATAACTGCATGCATTTAGCCTTCATTTATTTTTGTTCCTCACAAATTTTGTGGATGAGCATAGCTAGCATCAGTACCTTTTGTCACAGCAATTTTCTGGCACTTGGGCCTTGTGACAGCTATAACACTTCCGTTTCTCGGCCTTATCTACTTTGAACTTCTTGCTTCAGTGCCTTCGGGGGGGGGGCAAAGCACCTTCAGCGATGCTTCTTTTCATATTCACTGCAATCAGGCACTTCTCCAGGTTTGCGACTTTTATTTCAGCATTTTGTACTGTGGCCCTTGTTATGTCAAAAGCAGACAATTTCAAACGTAAGTCGAAGATAACCTACCATTCTGCCATGTAAATCAACCAACAGGAGAGTTACATTTTAGGGTTGGGTCCTTTATATCTTCTACAAATCTTCGTCACTTGCACTGTGAACAATAAATGTATGACTAAATGAACTCAGTTCCACAGTTGCAGACATCTTCTAGCAGCGGTGAGTCTCAACTAGTTATATTACTTTCATGAAGACCTTTTCTCCTGGCAATGACAGAACCGAATTCTTGTGAATTATTTATGCTCTAGTGCTAATAATTGGTAAAAATAGGCACGATTTCTTCTAATCAGTTATGTCCATTGCCCTGAAGTTCCAAACGCTCAACATAGGATTGAAAGGTCTCCTCTTAGGAGTGAAATTTATCTGATCTGTACACAGGAGCATGACCAGGCTGGAGAACCAAAAAGACTACTTGCCCAAATTGTGGATTCCTAGCTGGCCTTGTGGATATGGCACATGCGATGTCCGTATGAAGCCACCACATCCCTGTGGGTATTGTCCAGCAGTCCATGTGACACAGGTCCCACCCTGATTGCCAGATTAATTCTAGCGCACCAGTAGCACTGACTCTGCAGTGGAAAGGCAAATAGTTTATTGACCAGTGGAACGGGGTTTATTGGCACAAGTAGAACTTGAACGGTAGGTCTATTGACGCGGAAAGCGGGCGGCAGCAACGGACTCAGGAATCACAGCAATCGGGCAAACGCTCGCGCTTCGCTCCTCCTGCTAAAGGCGTGACCCACTGCGGCACATATTCTTCTTCCTCTCTACAATACCCCGGCGACGAAGACGAGCCATCCTGGCAAGTCAAGGTGACGAGATTAGGAGTGGGTCGTGATATGGCTTGAGACGACTCACGTGGACAGTCTCACGACCAAGGCATCGCCTGCCTGTAGATGGCGTGATCGGCTCGATCACGTATGTGACAGGAGATCGACGTTCGACGACGCGATAAGGACCGTGAAACTTGGGGGCAAACTTAGCGGACAGACCTGGGGAGTGGAAGGGAAGTCGGAGCCAGACAAGCGAGCCCACGGCAAAAGTCTCGACTTGCTGGTCGCGGTCGTGGCGGTCTTTTTCGAATGCTTGCTTGTCCGAGGTGAATGATCGGGCCAACTGACGACACTCTTCAGCGTGGTGAAAAATTTCAGAAAAAGGGCTGAACTCGGAGACGTCGGGACGATACGGCAAAATGGTGTCAAGGGTGGAGCATAGCTCACGCCCATATAGAAGAAAGAAAGGCGAGAAGCCTGTGGTTGACTGCGTCGCGGTGTTGTACGCATAGGTCACAAATGGGAGAATGACATCCCAGTTTGATTTGTCGGAATTGACATACATGGCGAGCATGTCTCCTAGCGTTCGGTTGAAGCGCTCAGTTAGACCGTTGGTCTGCGGGTGGTAGGCTGTAGAGGTGCGGTGCACCGTGCGGCATGCCCGAAGGAGTTGTTGTACAACTTCGGATAAAAAGACACGCCCTCGATCACTTAGTAGTTCACGTGGTGCCCCATGACGCAGTACGAAGTGTCGCAAAACGAAATTGGCTACGTCACGTGCACCTGCCGTAGGTAGTGGAGCTGTTTCAGCATACCTTGTCAGATGGTCGACGGCGACAACGATCCATCGATTTCCAGTGGCAGTGTAAGGAAGGGGACCATATAGATCGATACCAATGCGGTCGAAAGGGCGCGCCGGACACGGTAGAGGCTGTAATAATCCGGGTGAATGGGCAGCTGTCTTTCGTCGTTGGCATAATGAACAAGACCGAATGTATTTTCGTACAAAAGTGTACATACCACGCCAGTAGTAACGCTGGCGGATCCGCTGATATGTTTTTAACACACCAGCGTGAGCATGTTGTGGGTCGGCATGGAAATACGCACAGACATCAGATCGCATGTGGTGTGGTATAACCAAAAGCCATTTACGACCATCCGCGTGGTAGTTTCTGCGGTATAGTTGCGCATCCCGTATCGCGAAATGTGTGGCTTGTCGGCGAAGAGCGCGTGGGTATGCAGACGTTGAAGAGTCAGTCCGGAAGTATCTTGATGAGGTGGCAGAACGGCGTATGGCAGAGACGTACCGTGGCGGCGACTGAAAACGTCAGATGGGGCGAACACAACGGTAGAGCCGGACAATTCAGTGCGATTAACGGGGACAACGATGGCACTAAAAGGAGGAACATCAACGTCGGAAGCAACAAGAAGCTTGCCCAGGTGAGTGCGCTCATTGTCAGTAGATGGCGCATCTGAAAACACAGATAATTCTACCTGCGCGCGAGCGCAGTCAATTACGGCGTGGTGCCGTGACAAAAAATCCCATCCTAGTATCACGTCGTGGGCACAAGTGGTCAACACGAGAAACTCGATGTGATACAGGACGTCCTGAATGATTACTCTCGCTGTACATGCTCCGACTGGTCGAATAGGTTGCGAGCTCGCGGTATTCAGCAATACGTCGGAAGGCGGCGTCGTTACTTTTCGTATTGAACGGCAGAGTTTTTGACTTATCACAGATACGGCGGCACCCGTGTCAACAAGCGCAAGAGTTCGTAGACCTTCAACAAACAGTTCCAGAACGTTTGTGGGGGACGGGCGAGGACTTCTACAATGCGACGATTTCGCAGCTCGTGCCTCCGGAGCTGCGGCAGTCAGTTTTCCGTCTCTGCGGAGTTCCGTCTCTGCGGCGACGCAGCGGGGACGGAGAACGGTAGCCGCGTGGTGAGGATGAGCGACGGGGACCGAATGGCCGGTAGTCGGCAGCAGGGTGGTGGTCTATTTCAGATGGGGACGGGTCGCGTTGCACTGATTGTCGGTCATATTGACGGGGAATTTCTCGTTGCGCGTTGTACGGGGCCGGGAAAGAGTCGTCAGAGTACCTTGGAGCAGCAGCCGGGCCCGTTGCGAAGCGCCGGCGACAGAAGCGCGCCACGTGACCTGGATATCCGCATGCATAACAGATCGGACGATTGTCAACTGTGCGCCAAGGGTTTCCGTGATAGCGCTGTTGTGTTGCTGGAACTGGCGTCGTTGGTACTCGTAGAGGCTGGGGAGTCGGTCGAAGTGGAGGTCGTGGTGGAGTAGCAGCAACAGCAGCGTAAGTCAATGGCGCGGTGACAGGTGTTGTCGGAGAGACGGGCGGCAGTGCCTCAGATACCTGCGCCTGTATTACCTGTCTGATGGCAGGGCGCGAGACGCTCAGAAGAGGGTTCCGTTGCCGGTTGATACGACAGACACGAAAGTTGTCGGGCCACCTCCTCGCGCACATATCGTTTGATTTCCGACATGATTGTGTTGTTGTCTCCACCTAGGGTCAATGCCGCGAGAGTTCCGTCGGTAGTCGCTGGCCGCCGTGTCATGACCCGCTGATTGCGCAATTCCTCGAAGCTCTGGCAAAGAGTGGCGAGTTCAGACACGGTACGGGGGCCCTTGGCCAGCAGCATCTGAAAGGCGTCGTCGTCTATCCCCTTCAAGATGTGCTTGATCTTGTCTGCCTCGATCATTGAAGGGTCAAGGCGCTTGCACAAGTCGAGCACATCCTCGATGTAGCTTGTGAAGCCTTCCCCCTGAAGCTGTGCGCGTCCCCGTAGGCGCTGTTCGGCACGGAGCTTGCGTACCTCGGGGCGACCGAACACATCGGTGATGCGTAGCTTAAAGGCACCCCAAGTGGCGAATTCCGAGTGGTGGTTGTTAAACCAGAGACTCGCCACTTCTTTCAGGTAGAAGGGTACATATTGAAGCTTTGAAGGGTCGTCCCACTTGTTGCTTGCGCCTACCTTTTCAAATGTCGACAGCCAATCTTCTACGTCTTGCTCATCGGTACCGTCGAAAAAAGGTGGATCGCGCACGCGTAGCGAAGTGGGCACGATGACCATCGGAGGCTGGGTCGTACCTTGCTGGGTGGTTTCTTCAGCCATTTCTGTGATGGCAGGTAGTTTCCTGTTGCGGAGTTCCAGGTTGAAGTACCCCGCACCTCCACCACTCTGGAACGGGGTTTATTGGCACAAGTAGAACTTGAACGGTAGGTCTATTGACGCGGAAAGCGGGCGGCAGCAACGGACTCAGGAATCACAGCAATCGGGCAAACGCTCGCGCTTCGCTCCTCCTGCTAAAGGCGTGACCCACTGCGGCACATATTCTTCTTCCTCTCTACAACCAGAAATGTTTCTTCATTTTTAGGCAATATTGTGACATACATAGAACCATGTGCCGCTATCAACATCCCTATACAGCTTGGCGATAAAACCTCATACAAAAGCTCGCACCACGACGCTAATATCCCTATCACTTTGCTTATAATTATTTGCTAATCATCTTTTGTTCACTCATGCTAAATTTGATTCAGTTATGATTTATTAGGCAAAAGGCTAGCTTAATGGGTGCATTTTAATAATGTTTCTTTCATACACATTGTGACACAAATGTATATGAGGCTTGGGTACGAAAAATCCAATCATAATTGCAGAGCTGCGTGAAGTCTTATAAGGCTTTTGGAAAGCGCACATACAGTATACTTACAACAGACCCATTAGAAGTAAACAACTATCTTTACATCCAGTGTTAGCGAAATCCCAGGTTCAATTATTTTGTTCACTGCACAGATATTCGGTAAGAAATTTTATTCAAGCCACGTTTTGTGGGTGAAGACAATTTCGAAATGCCATTGATAAAAATGTGAGAATTTAAGTTTTTCAAAATATCAAGTAGTTTCAATACAATAATTACTCTGCATTGCATGGTGGCAAAAGCTATACTTGATACACAAATTAGGTGCAAAAACAAATATGCCAATGCTTTCTTTGCATTCAAATTTTTTACCCCTTATTGCTATTGAGCGCTCTCAAAAATGGGTCCAAACCAGGTCTACCTCTCCGCTGAAAACTTGTTGCTACGTGCCGAAGTCCTTGACAGAAGAATGTCGAATAGCAGTTGAGGCAATGAATTGAATTCCATTAAGGTTCACAGATGTTGAAACAACACAGAAAAGATATATAATGATAACGTAATCAAAGTGCAACAAAGTTGAGAACGTCAAAATGGAGGTAGTGGCAAAGCAGGCACAACTGCAAAAATAATTTACCAACTGTCCTGCTACTTCCCCGTCTGGTACAGTTAATTCAAATTCCTTGTAAGCTCAGTACTGTGCCTACAATAATATTTGAAAAAAAAGAGCCATGACAAAGCCAAGTAAAGCCCTTGCAGTGTTCACTTCACAGCTGAATGCCTTTTAATCATGCAATACTACCTTGAGCCCCGCGCACATCAACAATAATACAGTGACGGAGGAAACATTCTGCAGTATAGATTGGAAAGATTTTCACCGAGCTTCCTGATGCTAGAGCTCACCTCTATATGGACGAGCGGTGCTCAAAATATTCATTGCGTACTTTATCCTCACAGAGTATGATGGGCCAACTTATACACAAATCCTGTTGAGGTTCCACAGTTTCCTTATCACTGCTGCGCGCATGAAAAATCAGTCACAACGACACATGATGGCCACAGCTTTATGAAATTGAAAATAAACATCAGTAGGCACATGAAAACTAGTGCATACGTTACCACAGAAGCGAACAGCCATAGGTCAAGTGATATTTTGCTATGAGTCTGCATCTCCTTTCTGAAATGTGCCAGAATTGAGCGCCATATATACTTCTTTGCAGCAACTCAATTGCTGCAAACTAAACTTGAACTTACGAAAAACATATTGTTTATGGTTAATTTCAATCAGATGAATATTATTAAACGAACGCATTCTTAGTAATCGCACGCTGCAGAAAACTAAGTGTGTTCACTGTGCATGAAAGAACTTTCTGGCCGAATGCTACACGCCGTCGCTCGAAACACCGAGCATTAGCAGCACCAAATAAAAGCACACCAAAGCAATGCGAGGATTCTGATGATGTCAAGCGGGGCTAAGATAACCCCTCGGTGGAATGGGCAACAAAACTGAACATTTGCGTGACACACTTTTTGCATGTATGGTCAATTTTTATTTTCCTTCCCTTCGACCGAAGCTATTAGGAGCCCGCGCTTGAAACACACCTGCCGCATTCACAACTGAGAAATAGGTGCCTAGCCAGAATTTTTTTCTGGGGGGGGGGGGGAGGCGGCCTCCTAACTTGGCCATTTTCTGCTCTCTATGCCTACCAACAAAAACTGAGAGGAGGGCGGTGAGCACGGGCCCGGTGTGCCACCCCGTGGCGCTACGCCCCTGTTGAGAAATGAAACGAAAACACCAGAGAGGAAAAAAACCACGCCCGCTTCCGTCGAAATTGTTCGCATTTGTTATGGGCCCAGAAAATGATGCATCCGCACTGTTTTCGCGAATTAATTCGAGTTTGCCTGCTTTCTTAATGCTATGTTCCGTACCCAATTCAAGTTTTCACTCAAGGTACTGTAAAGACGCAGCCAGCACTTTTTAAAACTTTTTTGGGAAGTTATGCGCCAGCAGAAACGGCAAGAGCGAACGCATCGGCAGCGGCAGCACCGGATTCAGCTGGCTGTGCACAAAAACGACACGTTGGGGCAAGCCGAGCCGCTGCTGCTGCGCCGTCTGCTTCCAGTGTTCTCGGCGATCGTATTCCCAACCAGGCACTCGATGAACGCGTCCTCGTTGAGGTCGTCAAGCTTCGTCGAGCTGCACGAGTATTTTGCTATCAGACCCCACGCGACCCACTGCCGCTCTTTCGCCGCCGTGTTCAATCTGCGGCCGGTTATTCACATCGCGTGGTTTTGAGCTAGCCAGCCGTGAATAGGAAAAAAGATCCGTTTTCGCGTATTGTGAAAGACGGACCGATTTCACCGTTCCGGCCTCGCGGCGTGGTTTTCCGGCGGCTCAAGGTTGGTGCACGCCGGCGACTCGCAGTGGTCGCGCAACCGTTCGCGACTGGCGACAAAAAAGCGACTGATGTTCACCCCTGCAGAGGCTGCATGCGAGCGACCGGAAGTCGTAAAACCAGAGAGTCACGCCCGGATCTCGTTATCAGCGAGAACTCTGGAGACCAGCGCCGATCAGCTAAACGCCGCCAGCTGAGTGAGCTGAGCAAACCGAGCGCGCCGCATTTATTGTTTTCGTCCGTTCTCGCACAGCGTTCCCAGCTGCGTTAAGTTCGATACAAGCGAAGAACAAGACATTGTCATGGTGCTGGTGCGCTGTGCCATGGCGTTAGCGCTGGTATCACAGATGCATCCAAATAAAAAAAGCCGGCAGTGGGTGTGAATGTCCTTTCGATCGCGGGAGTTGGCCGGCAATGCAAGCCGCCTGCCTGCCGAGCTGTGCTGAGACGACGAGGAGTATATCCGAGATTGGTACGTATTCAGAAAACGGTCTTTTATTTTAAATTGACTTGCCACAGCCTACAATGCAGCACAAACGCGTCTCGAACGCGGTGTCTTAAGTCGTTGCCAAAGCATGAAGCACAAAGTCGTTCCAATTGTGCTGCATTGAAGTCGTTGACAAGTCAAATTCCGGACAAAAAAAAACGTTACTTAATTCAGAGAAAAGATAGTGCACAACTTATTTTCACCCCTCCACGGTGGTCTTGTGGCTAAAGTACTCGGCTGCTGACCCGCAGGTCGCGGGTTGGAATCCCATCTGCGGCAGCTGCATTTTCGATGGAGGTGGAAATGTTGTAGGCCCGTGTGCTCAGATTTGCGTGCACGTGAAGGAACCCTAGGTGGTCCAAATTTCCGGAGCCCTCCAATACGGCGTCTCTCATAATCATATAGTGGTTTTGGGACATAAAAGCCTACATATCAACAATCTATTTTCTGTTTACTTTGACGGTGTTTAGCTTCTAGCGAATGCCGCCAAGTAAATTCAACACTTTGCTCGAATTGCTGCGCCCCACCATCTCCAAGCCAGCTATTTCGTGGTGGCCATGGTGCCATTGACCCAGAGGAACGCACTCGTTAGTATCTGGCGGCAGGAAGCCAGCGAAACAAAAAAAATAAAAAAAACAAAGCTGAGCATCGCAGATTGGTTCCAGAAGCTTTGCGACTGCCGTCATGCGACTGAAAAATCGCTCAGGAAACTACTAGCCAAAGCAGACGCTTTACGACCACTGCTAGTCGCTAGTGTGCACCAGCCTTTAGGAGGCGAAGCGAGTGAATTGCCGGTGGGTTTTGCCACTTTTGCTCCAGAGAGAACTTATGGCGAATTTGAACCCAGCGCGAGCTTCCCAACAACTAATCGGGTTGCAGTAGTGCACACACATACCCACAAGTAACGTACAAAGTTCATTCGGATATACTTACCAGGTGTCCTCTGCTTGAAATTTAGACAACACCGACGACTTGATCAAGGTCGCTACTGGCTGCCTTAACAACATAAGGTAGTACAGAAGTGACGCACTTTCCCGCACTCCGAAGTAGAGAAGATGGCACAGTCCTGACCACTTTCTCCGCCACGCGTGCTTGTCGTTCTTGATACGCCGGATCGTAAGGCGCGGTTTATGAACTTTCGAAGAGCGTTGGCGCGGCGCGGGCTCTTTCAAACTTGCCTGCTGAAATAACATTTGCGATGTTGATGCTGAGGTTTAAAATGATACTTCTAGCTTGTATGTTCTTGTCCAAATGGGCGTATTTACATACATCCTTCTCACCCGCGGAAATTTTTTTTCATTTTTTTTTCGGTCATTCTCAATTCAGATTGGTTTAACTTTCATATTTTCCGATATTTGATGATCATAATAATAAAGCAGTTTGAGCGGTCTTTTTTGAGCAGTGTTTTTTTTTCAATGCAGTTACTCTGTGTGAAGAACGTATGGTGCGGAGCTAAAGAGGCCCAGTTGGGTGACTCATGGTGGTGTTTTTTGTCTCCTGCACTACGGCAATCCTGTATTGTCAAACAAATAGCGTCAAACAAATAAATAAGTAGAAACAAAGAGTGCAGCTGTATAAAGAAATCAGATTCAAAAAAGGAATAGCGTGTGAAAACATAGACAGAACTGTTGTCTGTAGTTTTCACGCTTCTGTTTCTTACTCAACCAGACTAACTAGCCACTGTCAGCCATTATTTAAATGAGTACACAAAGTTGAAAAAGTTTCTATGTGTGCTATTGGATGTTTCAGCGATTATGTTCTCTATGTTGTCTCTACGTTCGCTGTTAAACATGCGTTTTATGTGTATATACAATGTATGCATATGATTATTTGATTGTTGTTACCACGTTATTACCATCACGTTAGGGCAAGGTAGTAACTTGAATGATGTGTGCTCGTTAAAAACAACACGTTAGGACAACGTCATCATTTGAATGTTGCTCATACAATAAAAACACTGTGTAATTGTCAACGTAATACTATAAACGTCGGTGCATTGTAATATTTTACCGTCTAAGAAGGCCTCACATTCGTTGCATTCAAACCACGTTGACTCAACGTTCTGCATTACCTGGGTGGTTGTTATATTTTGATAACTCCTCTAAGCGTGCAGTTACTCAAGTTAGTTTATCCACGAGGGCATATCTGTTTTGATGACCAAGAATACAGGGAAGATCATTCCCACATACTTTTATTTAGTTGCCTGTTCATTTTCTTCTTGTGCTCATCACCCTGTATAAAGCAGTTTTATACAGTAGAGGAAAGCGTAATCTCTCGTTGATTATGATGCCAAAATACAGTGTATGCGTCAGGGTTATGCATGAAATCTTGATATGCGTCAAGTCAAGGAGACCACCTCGATAGTGTCCAGTCGTAGGTAACTAAAAATATCAAAAGAGACCAAGTTCTCCTGGTTCGCCAAGAAACGCTTTTCATTTAAAATCAACCTTAGCCATGTGTATGCTTTAAAGTGCTTCACAATAAGACCGAAACAGTTTCGTACTTCGGTAACGCAGGCATCAAGTCGAGTGATGAGTGATGCTAAGAAATATAATATCGCATAGCAGTAGCATACATTCTAAAAAAAGACAAAGCTTTGCCGCAAAAGCGAAGCAACCAACGCAATAGCAACACATTTGAACGTCACGCGCTGAATGGAACGCAGATCAAAGCTTGCACGCGTCTATCACGCACAAATGACGCACGGAACGTACTCACAATCACAGATGCAAGTTAATAGGCGTCCCAGTAGTTACTTTGCTGTGTCTGAAAAGCCCGCGCCTTTTGCAAACAAAAACTGCAATAAATGCAGTGAACTTTGTGCACCCTGTAACTACAACAGAATCATTCCAGTTAAAGCCCGATGCCAGCCAAGATGTACCATTCTCCCCACCACGAGATAGGGACGCACGAGCGAGAGTTGCCCCTCCTGTCCACTGGGCACAGTACGCGTGAGAAATGACGGCGCGTGCCGCGGAGACGTGACGATATGGTGACACGTCTTACTGCGTCATCTTGCTGGTAGTGCTGAAAACACGATACTTCCTCCCCGAGATTTCCGTCAACAGCGGTCAGTGGTAGATGTAATTGGCCTACCATTCGAATTATTATGAACAAGCCTTTCCTTGGTTCAATGGCTAACACCTCAAACTCCCAAATATATATATATATATATATATAAATATATATATATATATATATATATATATATATATATATATATATATATGGGAAGTTCATGTCAGTATAACTCAAACCCCTTATGAAGGGAGGACCCCTCAGGAAACTGTTGGGAAATAAATATATTTATCCTTTTTGACAACGCTCCCGTTGTGCCATATCCCATACCTTCATATATATATATATATATATATATATATATATATATATATATATATATATATACGAGTGACGGCAACACCGACCCTGGCGGAAAAATCTAGCCGAGAATGTGCATATAAACGCTATCCCAATAATAAAAAATTCACGCTAGAGCAAGTGTGTGCGGGAGGGATTTTTTTCAAGCTTAGTCTAAGCATGGTCTGCTTTCAAGCTAAGCAAACCACACTTGCTATCCATGAATGGTGACTTTTCTCACGCTTAGATTATTAGAGTGTGGTTTTTACTCAATGCGGCATTTCCATTCTCCTTGAAATGCTTTTCTGACCGTTAAAACTCAGAGAAAACGAAAGCTGAAAAAACACAATTCTTTGGCTTTATAGGCTTGGCGCCTGTTTTGAGGGTGTATAATAATGTTCGGCAATATTTGGCTAATAAAAAAATTGACTTTTATTTTGATCTTGCGTATGTGCAAACTATATGAAACACTTTAGTGCGAAAGCCGAAAATGAGCTTGCTAGCCACAATATAATTAAGGAACGCGCTCTTTAGTACAGGCAGTCCGCTAAAAATAAGAGACAAGCGTTGAAAAATTAACACTCTACTCTTTCCACATTGCACCCAACGACATATTTTCGCGTCTGAGTACCACTCCATATCGGCAGTGCACTTGGTATCTATTTACAGTGCAGCTAGCCAGGTCATGTTGCGCTTTCGCTGTTGAATATTCTATAGTTAGCTAATTACACAAATGAACTGTCACATTCCAACCTGCACAATTTGACATTTTGCGCTGGTCAACCAGTACATATACACCTCTAGCAGCCGCCAAGCAATAACAAAAAAAAGCACTGCAAGCTTCATCTTCTGTCGGCTTCATTTTAAACAATATCTGGTGGTCAGAAACACCGTCTTTATGGAGCAAGAGAATCCAGCTTGAAGCAAAAGAAAACATAACTTGCTCCTTACATAGGCATTAGAAATGCCTCTCTTAAGTGATTCAAGAGCCCGACGTTGCGATATCGGCGTGAGACCGTTGCTATGCACCGTTAAAAAATGAGTAGAGTTGGCAAATTGAAATGGTTATCTATATTACTTCTGGAACTTTACACTCACAAATGCAAATGCCATGAAAGGCATACAGGACAAACTTACTTAACGCATCTTCCACAAATGCACATCGCGCGAATCGTATACAAGTAAGGCACTGATGTGCATTCTTTCGGTGCGATTACTTCCTTACATGGTCGAAAATAGAAATTAAGTGGGGGATATTGAGTATAGTGTTCCGAGACTTAACAGTTTGTATCAAATGAAGAATTCAATAAGGGGTTTAGTAGAACAAAATATACAAGAATGTTAGTGAAACTCTATTTTGAATAACTTACAAAAAAGCTTCTCTGTTCAGAAAAGACAAAACACACACACACACACACACACACACACACACACAGGAACAATAAAATAGGGGCTAACGATAAAGTTTTCGTAGCCGCCTATGTAATTTTGTTGCCAATATTCTCCGACCGCTCCAACAAAGCCGAGCATCTGCCAAAAGCAGCCAGATATGCAAGGTCCTTTACACAGTACACACAGAAACAAAGCACCAATGTTTTTTTTCAGTGACGTGCCTGGTTCCAGCTTCAATATTGCACTGGACTCTTGGCCACATATCCGCTCCTCTACGTCAGCGCGCACAATGTACGCGGGCCAAATGTATGTACGAGTTAAACCTAGCAAAAATAGAGAATTAGCAGATCCCACGTACAGTGGCAATCGATGCAAAGCACGAACGAGGAAGCTGGATATGCCACTTTAAAATCAGCACAGCGTTATGAGGACGATGGGTTTATCACAAAGTAAACTTAACTACAAATGCTATGCGCTCTCACAAATCTGGAAAAAAATGCAAGTATGTTGTTTAGTGTCACGTAACGACGGCACCACTAACGTTTGTAATACCACCACCAGCAGTGGTGTGCATATAAATAATGCCACAGATGACTACCATGTCGTGCGTATCATGATTGCGTCTGGTATTTCTATTCGTCATCCCTTCACATCCCGTTATATCAGATTTCCTATATATTAAGCTAGCGAAACGACCGCGAGTACATCATGGGCGTGGCATGTAGTCGTGTTCTTACACGACATGCATGTCATGATTTCAACTTGAGGGCTTGTTCCTTATGTTCACCACTCTCACCATACTAATTTTGCGATACTTCATGTCAACGAAACCGCCGTAAGAGCAGCAACACCATGAATGTAACTGATAATATTCGTGCTATGACTAGTCACTGATGCTCCTCATACAGTCATTTATGTAATAACAATTCGGTATAGATCCCATTATCCAAACGGCCAGGAGCAATAAATGTCGTAGACAGACAGACAGACAGACAGACAGACAGACAGACAGACAGACAGACAGACAGACAGACGGACAGACAGACAGAAAGACAGGCAGATAGATAGATAGATAGATCTACCGAGAGATAGATAGATAGATAGATAGATAGATAGATAGATAGATAGATAGATAGATAGATAGATAGATAGATACGGTCAAACTCGCCGAAGTTCTCAAAAAATTATTAGCATTTAGAACTCGCCACTTCCTCTTTTAACGCCTCTATCAAAGCAAAAAAAATGTAGTATGGGCAACCACCTCCCGACTGTTTTGCGTGAATCGATGAAAGAAAAGTGTGGTATCTGCCGAAATATTTGGCCCCATAAAAATTGACAAAGAGTGTCATTTGCAGCAAAACTATTAACAAGGGGTGGGTGACGAACTCCGGGAAAAGTGTTCTATCTTTACAATCATTTTCGACCACCCTCTATGCAATGAGATTGAATATTGCGCACGAGAGTGCACAGTATCTTGTTACTTTGTACAAGACTGAACTTATCAGTTCTCATGGCTATAGTTGCACAATATCATTGAGTGCTGTTACTATATTGTATTAGTGTAATATTTTGCAACCACTGTGTGACACGAATATTCATAAAATTAGGAAAAGAAACAACTACAGTCTTGGTGACGGTCTATTCTGCGTGAGGAAAAGACGAAGAAGACGGAGGCGCGAAGCCAGGCAGCGCGCTCTTGAAGTTAAGATCCTGCCGGCCGGTTCATGGCCAATCCGCCGTTGTGGGTGTGTGCCGAGTATCAAGGATCATCGTCATCATCATCATCATCATCGAAGGTGCCTGGGTTGCTCTTCAAGAACGAGCGCTGTCTGCCGCAACGAAACCACGCTGCAACGGTAGGTCTTCACAGCAGCCATTACCTTCTTTCCAAGACTCTGCCTGTATGCAGCACGAACACTTCAAGACACGGTGGAGTGCAGCATGGGGAACAAGACGGCGCTTGCGACCGATGACGCATCTGGACGAGCAGGTCCGACGGCACTGCGAGGCGTGCAAGGCCGAGGCTACTTCATTTGCCGCGTCGTGGTCAGCCAACAGCGAACCGTGTCTCCGACGACTTCGGCAGAGAAACATGCGAGGAGCCAATGCGATGTCGATCCCCACGCAAGAAACCCTGGTTTGGCAGGTAAGCCTCGTTATCCGTTTAATTAACGATAATCAACCCGACAGGGTGGTGCAGGATAACAGAACGCAATAGCTTACCCGAATGTCACTGGTTGGGTACTGGTTGTGGCGTTCTCATTTTCATACAGGCAAAATTGTGCGAAAGCGCGTACTCTGTGATGTCAGAGGGGCAGATGGCATAACTTGGGAGGTTTACAGTACGGTGTGCCTTGTAATAATATCGTGGTTTCTACATATTAACCACGGACATTATAATTTATATTAACGGGACTCGCTCACAAAAACACAAGTTTGCCAACTTGTGGAAGCGCTTAGCCTGGAGGAAGCAATCGTCCGCTGCAATGTTTGAGTAGCACATAATGTTCAAGATTTCTTCACACTTCCGCAATGTCCCAGAGTCCACACTTTTCGCACGTGTGTTCGTTTGCTCAATGTTAATTTCGATTGCTTTACGCTTGTAGTGGTGTTGCTAGGTCACTAATAAATATACACCTTCCTGACAATATAATTGCAGGAACTCGTGGAAGAGGCTGGATATCTTTCTGGCGGCCCCTTGCCGAACATTGTTCTGCCTCGCGGACGACCGCGTGGGACCGGAAGCAGCCGTGAGGCGGCGGAGGAAGAGGACCATCAAAATAACTCTCGGGTCACCTCCTTCGCCGGGCAGGGTTTCGGAGTTATTTTCGACTTCCTCCAGCAGCCCACCGTGCGTCCTTCCGAGGGGATGGGCAAGCCGTCTCGCCAGTGTGCCGTTAACCAGGGGCAACACTTTGTTATTTGATTGGTATTTATATGTAAAATGATGTTCTTTTATGAATATTTTCCACTCTTTCTAATAAAGTGTTTTTAAGCGGCTTATCAACTCTAAATATATTTATTTATTTATTAATTTATTTATTTATTTATTTATTTATTTATTTAGAGTACCTTACAGAGCCCTCGAGGGGCATTGTGTAAGGGGGGCGATACAGATAATATGTTAGCGAAATGTATATACATATTGTCTACACATACATAGGCAAATAAAGAATATAATAGAAAACGCAATATAGTTCAAGAAACACTTGTTTTTTCTCGTTTTTTTCCATCTCTCAGGTTCGATGTTCGTGAGGTAGCTGCACGACAGCATATAGTCGCGCAACCTATAGTCGTTTTGTTTGTTCATGTTCCCGGGCTAAGGACTCTAAACTGTGCATTGTGTAGGCACAAAAACGTCACCCTGCGTGATCGGAAAACGTCGCTTTTTCGATCTCGTACAATATTCTTTTTCGCTGACAACGAACGAGGCTAACGTCGTTGCTAACGTCGGAATTTCTGAGAAACGTGTTGTTTCATGTTGTCGCGTTAAAATTACGCAGCTTGCAATACTGACGCGAATCTGCAACGAACAGCGGAGGGGGGAGGCTTTCCTTATATTGTCGTTCCTCTATTTCTGTATCTTTTGGATTTCTTTGTTTTCTTCTCGTCCTTTTTTTCTTTATTTCTGTTGTTGTTGTTGTTGTTGTTTTCCTTGTGCAAATGGCTCGTACCCAAAGAAGGGGATTGGCCGATTATAAGGTGAATTTGCCCTAAACTTTCAGCATTGCGTCATTCCTACAATTTTTTTGTAACTTCATTTATTTCTGTTTCTGTATTCATGTGTTTCTTTTTCGCTTTCTGTTCTTTTTTCGTCGTTCTCGCGCTATGCCTATTTCTGTCTCTGATTTTGTATTTTTTATTCCCCCCCTTTTAAGGTTTCTTTCTATTTTTTTCTCTCTTCCCTTCTCTTTCTGTGTAGTAGTTCTCTTCCCCGCCCGAGCTGTTCCATCTTAAGCTAGTCAAGCGACGCATCAGAAGAGCGCGTGTCCATCGCACATGTACGGGAAGCGAAGAAGAGGATGAAGAAGACGAAAAGAGCAGTTGCCGGCTGAAATATTGCGCTGCACGCGCGTGATGCAGCTATGGCAGCGGCTTAGTTGGTTGGCCTAATTGGCACATACCAATTAATGCGAAGACATTAGGGCGAACTAGGATGGAGCTCGAAGAGACAAGACAGTGCTTGTACTTGTCTCGTTACTTTTTGCGGTACCTTCTCGTTTACGTTAAAATCTGCAATGTCAAAGAAGTTTTAAGCAGTGTTCACAGGACGTTCCTTCTTTATACATTTTAATGGTAGGTAGTTGTAGGTAGTTGTAGGCATTATACATTTTAATGGTAGGTAGTTGTAACGCTGCGGAATATGGTATTCCGCAGCGTTAATGGTGACGTCACATTGTGCTGCATTGAAACATTGTCAAAATACCCTTACTAATGGTATGCTCGGAACACGAGCAGCTTAAGCCATACTTAAAAGAAAAAACTCGCTGTGAATATTTGTAATATATATTGATGCTAGCCCAAGATAGGCACGTCTCTCCAATGAAAATTGTCCGGCGGCTTGATGGCCATTTTGCTGAAGACGAATAAATATAATTTCTAATGTGAGAGCGTTCAATGGAGCACTGACATCTATTTTCAAGATCGAGATGTTCCAATCAATCGATGACTTGGTATCCATGGGTCTTTTTGGCCGAATTTGAATGGCGTTCGTCGCGTCGAAGTTATGCTATTTCGACGTCAAACAGCGTGGAAAACCTACGAAGAAAAACGAAAAATAGACTGCTCTGCGACATGGACACTAGTGCTACGTGTTCGGTGTGACACATTTCACAAATACCATCCTGAGTGACCATACGCCAATAACGATGACGTTGACCATCTTTGAGTGTGTTCGGAGCACACTCCCATCCATGCTTCCACTAGTTAGTGGCGCTCCTCGATTTGTTAAAACGTGCGCGCGATTCATCCTGTCGCATCAATGGATTTGGGTTGTGCGCCATTGCATGCGAGTACGATCATTCAGAGCGACAATACGTGCCAGAATGTCGGGGAACCACTGCGTAGTGAGAACCTGCGCGTCGAGGCGCGAAAGGGCGGTAAGTGCGTGGCGTTTCATGCCTTTCCCAGTCACGAACCTCAACTCAGCCAGTGGGTTGACATCGTACACGCCGCGTTGATGGAAAGAGGGACAGGACGCCTGTGGACAACAGCCACATTCGCTGCCTTCACTTTGCGGCGAGCTGCTACAGGGTAAATCTTGTGTTGGCAGACCAGCTTGGTTTCACTGGCAAGTACGAGGCCTCTTCTCGAAACTGGGGCTATTCCTACCATGTGCCCTGCTGCAGCTGAAAGCAGCAATTCACTCGCCAAACGTCCACGACTTGAGGTGCGTAGTTGGTGTTCCTGAGCTTCGAAAGCACGACCGGGACTGATAAATACATCGCATTTAATGCGGAGCTTGTCAAGCAAGGATCGTCGGGTATGGCGGCGATACCCAATTCCAGGTCACTATCATCATCACCTGCCAATGTTAACCGCGACGACGGCTAAGAGGATGACGTTGGCGACAGAGGCATGTCAACGCCTTCAGAGACACAGCTGGACTGACTGTACGTGTCCTCCTAGCAGGCGAAACGCTGGCGTGACGTCACATTTTTGTAGAAGCGGCATCAGCTGTGCAGCGGAATCAACGTGGCGGTGAGGTAGCACTGTCATTTTGAACCGCCTTTGATCGCGAATATATTGTTACGGTGCATCATCGATAGGAGCAAGCGTGGTACTTTGCGAAGATGAAGAAGACGCTTGTGTGTTAGGCGCTTGCGCGAGAGGCAACTCAGACACCTTGTTTCGGCTGCCGATTCTCGGTGGACACTATCCAATAAGCCTAGACCTCGCCCCGTCACATTTCGTGGAGGTGCTTGGTAACCGCCTTCGCAACGGAACTTCGCAGCGGCCGTCGTTTGAAGGGTCATTCCAAAACGATGACGGAAATTACGGCGTCTGCATCTGCTCCTGGTGTTCCTGCGACCGGAGATGATGCGGTAACTACATCTCCTTCTGCGACCACAACCTTCGTGCTCGAACCCCCGCGTGATCCTGGCACGTTCAGAGGTTCCAGGCGACCCAGATGAAGTTGACGTTGAAGATTGGCTGGCATAGTACGAACGTGTGAGTACTTGATACCGATGGGGCCCGACTCTTATGCTGGTGAACCTGTTATTCTATCTTAGGGGAACCGCCAAATTCGTGGTATGAGAACCATGAAACAGAACTTGGGAGTTGGGCAGTGTGCAGGGAAAAATGTTGGACCTGTTCGGAAAGCCGATTGGAAGAAGAATGGCCGCGAACAAAATGCTCGCGTCTCGGGCGCAGACCTCGACCGAGTCTTACACCTCCCATATAGAAGATGTCTTATCAATGTGTCGCAAAGTCAATGCCGAGATGCAGGATGCTGACAAGGTTGGACATATTCTTAAGGGGATTGCGGATGATGCATTCAACCTCTTCGTCTGCAAAAATAATTCCACAGTGGACGCCATTATAAAAGAATGTCGGCGCTTTGAGCAAGCGAAGAGCCGCCGGATAAACAGCGTGTTTACCCGCCTTCCGAATACGGCTGCAACGTCGTCTTGCGAAGGACCGTGCAAACCCACAGCGGTCACCTCTAGATTCATCTGATCAGGTGACCCGAATTGTACGACGCGAACTTGAATATTGCCTCTGCTCCGGCTCACACCGCTGCAAGTGACACGACCCCACTCACTGCTAACATGGTTCAAGCCATCGTCCGCCAAGAACTCGCCAGCATAGGTAAGTCCCTCGGTGTGCGCTTTGCCCAGCCCACAGCGAGCTCCATGGCGTCCACCCTCGTCCTATCACGAGCAGCAGTTTACGGCCCGATCTCACGACCCTGCTGCGTAGAGAACCGTCGACAATCGACCAATTTGTTTTCATCCACCGTATCGGTCATGTCGTCTGTTACTGCAATTACCGCTGCTCCTCGCCACCACGGAATTCATCTCAACCTCACTACCGACAGGACAGCACCCGCTTCGCATCTGCCAGAAGGTTCAACAACTACAGAAGGTTCAACAGCCGATCTCCGTCACCGCATGGGCGTCAGTCGCATTCGCCTCCAGGACGTCGCCAGTCGTCGCGCTCACCGCAGACTCGTAACCCGTCGTTCTCATTCAACCCCGCTCCTGCCTACCCGGAAAACTGAACGGTGCAGCGCCCGGGGGTGACGCTGCATTTTTTTACTCCCTCCACAAATCCTCTCTTGACACTTCCGTCGAGACAAAGTTTTTTAGACGTTGACGTTGACGGTGTGGCTATTTCTGCCCTTATAGATACTGGAGCGCACATTTCTGTAATGAGCGTGAACCTTCGCCGACGCCTACATAAAGTGCTTACGCATGCCGCTTCCCGCACACTTCGTGTCGCTGATGGGAGGACCCCTGACGTTCAAGGGATGTGCACGGCCCGTGTGTCCATTGCCGGTCATCCTAGATTAGTTCAGTTTGCCGTCATCGAAATGTGTCCTCATGACCTAATACTTGGTTTGGACTTCTCGTCACGTCATTCTGCGCTCAGTGATTGTGGCCACTGGTGCTCTTCAGCTTGAACTGCCGCAGTTTGCCGATTTTCAAGCTGACTACTCTCCCCGTTTATGCTCTCGTCACCACGTTTGCTTGCCTCCGTAAGCTGCTACATATGTCACTTTGTCGTGCTAACGTCATGTGCCCGATGGTGACTACCTCGTCACTCCTATAGTCGACGTACTGATGGCCCGAGACGTCGTCCTTGCTCACACTTGTCGCCGTCGCTAATAATACAGTGGTTATACCACTACCCTACGTGAGCCTTTTGACTCAAGTTATTCCGCAAGACATGTCTTTGGCCATCCTATCTCCTACTTGGCAGCTGCAAAGTTACTGGTTTGGATGCCAATACTACATCCCCCTGTCTTGGCCGCAATTACACTCTGCCTGCAGATGACATTAACAATGATTGCTCCTGACCTCACTGCAGCGCAAGCTGCCAGCCTCCGTAGTCTGCTACCATCATATAGAGACGTTTTTGACTTGTACCACCGCTCTCCCAGCCAAACAACTGCAGTTACTCACCGGATCAACACTGGCGATGCCAGTCCTATACGGCGGCGTCCATATCGCGGATCTCATAAGGAACGCCAAGTAATTCAGAATAAAGTGGACAAAATGATTACTAAAGACGTAATAGAACCATCATCCAGCCCCTGAGCCTCTCCAGTCGTGCTCGTTGAGAAGAAGGATGGCAGCTGGCGCTTTTGCGTGGACTATCGCTATTTAAACAAAGTGACCCACAAAGATGTCTACCCTTTGCCTCGGATTGATGACACCCTCGATTGCCTCCATGGTGCTCAATACTTTTCTTCTATCGACCCTCGGTCCGGCTATTGGCAAATTTCCGTCGACCCCAAGGATCGTGAAAAAAACCGCTTTCGTTACGCCTGACGGCCCTCTACCAGTTGGACATGCCAAACAGGTAGAGGCCGTTTGGACTGTGTAATGCGCCGGCAACTTTCGAGCGCAGCATGGACTCCCTTCTCCGAGGATATAAGTGGTCCATCTGCTTATGATACTTGGACGATGTCATCGTCTTTTCACCTACCTTTTACAGCCATATAACACGTCGGTCGGCCGTTCTGGATGTTTTTCGAAGAGCTGCTCTCCAGCTCAATTCTGCAAAATGCCATTTCGGACGTCGCCAAATCACCATACTCGGCCACCTTGTCAGTGCTGATGGTGTTCAACCAGATCCCGAAAAGGTGCGAGCAGTACAACAATTTACTGAACCACGCTCAACCAAGGAACGTCCGAAGTTTTGTAGGGCTATGTTTCTATTTTCATCGATTAGTCCGCAACTTCACCGACATCGCTCGATTGTTTACTGATCTCTTACCTTCGCATGGGGCATAGAGCAAGCGGACGCCTTTTCGGCTCTTATTCATCTGCTGACTACGCCACCAATACTGGCCCATTTCGACCCTGCAGCACCTACAGAGCTTCGGACCGATGCCAGTGGCCATGGAATTGGAGCGCTCCTTGGCCAACGACAGCACGGGAAGGACCGCGTGATTGCTTACGTCAGTCGTCTTCTTCCACCTGCCGAACGGAAGTTCTCTATCACTGAGCGCGAATGCCTAGCTTTAGTATGGATCGTGGCGAAATTCAGGGCTTACCTGTATGGCCGAACTTTTTTCGTCGTTACGGACCATCACGCTCTTTGCTGGCTGTCATTACTAAAGAACCCATCTGGACGTCTCAGTCGCTGCGTGCTCCGTCTGCAAGAATACTCGTTCGTGGTCCCCTACAAGTCGGGACGCCTGCACACAGACACAGACTGTCACGTTATCCGGTTGAAACGACCGACTTGACAGACCTTGATTCAGACCCCTGCGTTCTCTCCATCCACGCTTTGGCTGATATCTCCACCGAAGAACGACGTGACCCGTCGTTACTATCCATCATCGAGCGTCTGACCTCTGCTCCAACAGACACTTCTGTTCGCCTGTTCGAACAGCACGACAACATTTTGTACCGTCGCAGCTTCAACGCTGATGGCCCGGAATTACTACTCGTGCTTCCCCATCACTTGCGTACCAGCGTTCTCGAAACACTACATGACGTACCTACAGCTGGTCACCTAGGCGTCTCTCGTACCTACGATCGTGTGCGACGTCGCTTTTTCTGACCCGGACTGTATTGTTCAATGGTTCGCTAAGTCACTGCTTGCGACCGCTGCCAATGCCGCAAGCGCCCCTCTGTGCGACCGTCTGGCCTCCTACAGCCCATTGACATACCGACGGAACCATTCTTCCGTGTTGGCCTTTACCTGTTGGGCCCGTTTCCTACGTCCACCTCCGCAAATAAATGAGTTGCGGTCGCCACAGACCACGCCACGCGCTTTGCCATCACTAAAGCACTGCCGACAAGCTGTTCCACTGACGTCGCTGACTTTCTCTTGTATGAAGTCATTCTTCAACACGGCACTCCGCAGCAGCTGCTTACTGATCGAGGAAGATACTTTCTTTCACGTGTTGTGGATGACATTCTCCGCGCCTGCTCCACTGAGCACAAGCTTACCACCGTTTATCATCCACAGACAAATGGATTGACCGAGCGTCTAAACCGAACGCTGACACAGATGCTGTCAATGTACGTTTAGCCAGATCACCGTGACTGGGACAAAGCACTCCCCTTTGTCACGTTCGCGTACAATTCTTCACGGCACGACACAGCTAGTTATTCGCCAGTTTATTTGCTATTTGGCTGACATCCAGCACTACCATTTGACACGCTCCTTCCTTCGGCTGGCTCCCTTCTCTACTGAGTACGCCAGCGATGTCGTTTCTCGAGCCCATGCAGCCCGTCAGCTTGCCCGTGATCGGCTGCACTTGTCGCTAGCGCACCAAAAAGACCGCTGTGACAGACGCCACCAAAGCGTGCACTTCTCGCCGGGGTCTCTGGTACTTCTCTGGACACCAAACCTCCAAGTCGGCTTATCAGAGAAGCTACTATCACTCTACCATGGCCCCTACAAAGCGTTACGACAACTTAGTGACGTGAGCTACGAGATCGCACCCATAAACAATCCCTCTTCAACCCCCTCACTCCAGACAGACGTTGTACACGTTGCCAGACTCAAACCGTATCACCCTCTTGTCCTTCGCTGCCGTACTAAGTGCCGTGACGGCGCTTCCGCCGCAGGGGAGTGATGTTACGGTGCATCATCGACAAAAGAAAGCGTGGCACTTTGCGAAGATGAAGAAGACGACTGTGTGTTAGGCGCTTGCGCGAGAGGCAACTCAGACGTCTTGTTCGGCTGCCGATTCTCGGTGGACACTAACCTATAAGCCTAGACCTCGCCCCGTCACAATATTAATAAATATTACACATACTCATTCGTCACTCAGATGTGTTATTAGTCGTGATTCGCTACTAAGGGGTCCACAGCTACTCGTTGACTCAAAATTCTTGGCACTAGTAAATTTGATGTCAGTGCTTCTTTAAAACATTCTTTCGTTGCTCAGTTGGCAGGTTTCGACGCCAGGCGTAATTCTTGGCTTCTGTATCGCATGCACTATGTGATGGGTTGAGGAGACTGCTTCCACTCTATGATATTCATATATGTTTGTTTGTTGTTTTTTCAAGCAAGGTTCAACAAATGTCAAGGCTGCATGGTAGCACACCTATTTGCCAGGCAGACACCCTGGGTTCGATTCTCCCTCTAAACCCCAAATATTCAATTATTTCTTTCAATATGATCTCGCTTTTTCGATCGCGCACATGATAATTTTTCGCTGACAACTAACGGCTCTAACATTACCGCTAACGTCGGAATTCTTGCGAAACGAGTTGTTCAATGCGATCGCGTTGAAATGACGCAGCTTGAAAGAGTGACGCAAAGCGGGAACTAACAGCGGAGAGGGGAGGCCTTTCTTATACTTCTTTAGTTTTCTCTTTCTTGCTGTTTTTATTTCTCCGTTTTGTCACCGTCCCTTATCTATTTTTTATTTTTTCTATATTTTTGTTTCTTTCTCGTCCTTTCTATCTTTATTTCTATTTTTGTCTATATCTTCCTCCGTTTTCGCTTCCTCTTTTAGATGCGGAAGCATCTTATACTCGCGCCTTGTAGTGCGCCGTCCGCGCCGTCCGCACCGCTTCTCGAACATTCGACAGCTGACGCGCGCGCATGCGCCGTCGCGCCGTCGCCCACCATCTGTGCCGCGCGCGCTTCTCCTTCGAGAACATTCGACAGCTGACAGCGCATGCGCCGTCGCGCCGTTGCCATCTGTGCCGCGCGCGCGCTTCTCCTTCAAGAACATTCAACAGCTGACAGTGCATGCGCCGTCGCGCTGTATATATACTCAAGGTCGGCGCTCGTTCGTTCAGTTGCCGCTCGTCGGTTGGTTTGTACGGCGCGTCGACGTCCAAGGTCGCGGTGAAATGAATTCCAACAAATCCACAAACACAATCATCGACGTCCCTTCGACCAGCGCCGCCCTTTCGCATACGTGTGTACGTGTTCACTCATTTAACACCCCCTCCTACAACCACGTTAAA
Organism: Rhipicephalus annulatus; assembly: GCA_013436015.1. Classification (NCBI taxonomy): domain Eukaryota; kingdom Metazoa; phylum Arthropoda; class Arachnida; order Ixodida; family Ixodidae; genus Rhipicephalus; species Rhipicephalus annulatus. The sequence goes on from WOVY01009268.1 coordinate 68,213, forward strand.
CAATTTAGCCATAGACCCAAGTACGTCGCAATTTAACACCCCATTTCACAACCACGTTAACCAATTTAGCCATCGACCCAAGTAAGTCGCACTTTAACACCCCGTTAACCAATTATATGCTCCGCATCCTCCTCAGTGTTCCCCCGAGGGAAGCTGCAGGCAATTTTTTTCTCTTCGTCGTTCTCTTTCTGCTTATTCTTTTCTCGGACTTTGTATTTTTTCTTCTCCTCATTTATCTCAGTTTATTTCTCTTGATCTTTTTCATTCTATCTTTCCCTGTAGTAGTGCTCTCCTCCGCCCGAGTTATTCCACCCTATCCCAGCCAATCAGCGCATCCGAAGAGCGCGCAATTGTCGCACACGTACGGGAAGCGAAAAAGAGGACGAGTAAGACGAAGAGAGCAATCGCTGGCCAAGTCATTGCGTTGTATGCGCGTGCTGTAGCTATGGCAGCGGCCAGGCGACAGGAGATGCCATATGATGAAGAAGTAGTCAAAGTGATGACATAAACAACAGCACCGCTGTTTATAAAAGTCACTGGTGCCAAAACAGTTGATACAGAGCTTGATCTGTGGCACAATTTTCAACAGGGATGGGGAGCTCCGGGCGAAATGTTTTTTTTTGCTTGTCCTAATTAGTCTCATTATGCACACTCTAATAGCCAAAATATGTACTGCGCACGAATTCGTGACAACATACTGCTTTTTTTAACTTTTCTTTTCCAAATCTCCTGCCACTCCATTCGCAAATCTTATATGACACAATATACTTTAGTTCTGTGGTATAACAAATTTATGTACTATGTCATCTTCACTTTCATATGATGCGATTTGTAAATTTGAAAATAAAATAGAAAATTTGCCTCAACGACGACCAGGGCTTCGTGAGGCAAAGAGGACGAAGGCGACGGATCATATGAGGCACCTAGCACCTCAAGTGATACGGCAAATTTATCTCTCTTTTTCGTCTCAAGTCTTCTCTTAAGAGCTTCACAAGCTGCTGGTTTTTATTGTCAATCTCCTGAAAAGAGTAAGAGCCAAATCACAAGGGTCAAGCAAGAAGTGAGACGCGAGACTACGCTACGCCCATTTGAATGCATCCTGGCAGCCAATCAAGAAATGCGTCATCAGCACTCACTGCCATGACGAAGCCAGGCTGACACAGGAGTGCAAACCTGCCAGTCTATCTGTTACATGAACTAGCCTCATCGAAGTAGGAATGCTTGCGGCGAAGGTGGAGTATACCGTATGGCGAGTAGGACAGTGGATCAGAACGATGACGCAGTGGGAGGTGCCACTGAGACGTCTCATACAAAGAAACCTTGTGAAGTAGGTTAGCCCTCTTGTCGATTTTATTCAAGGGTACATCCTCTGCAGTGGTGGTGCACTGGTTAATGGTCCTCAGCTGCTCGGTCACATTTCGGTGGAGAAGAAATGCCAGAAAATGGTGTACTGCGTGACATCAGAGCATGCTAAACACCAGAATATTTCTTACGGTGTCCTAAGCGTTGCCGGAAAGAAGTGTATACTTGAAGGCTCGCTTTTCTTGTTGGACACAATATTAATGAGATCTCACGGACGATAATGCAAGGAAACTATTAGGGAAAGTTATTATACATATTCTTAATGTAAATGCGAAGAAAGAAAAGTGGATGAAAAGATAACTTGAAGTGGACAGGAACCGAACTGCTGCTGCCGGCACTGACTCACCCCCCCCCGTTCAATTCACATATGTACCCAATAAAGTGCCTAAGGGGATAGGCGCCGTGGTAGCTCAGTTGGTAGAGCATCGAAAGCGTTATTCGAAGGTCCCAGGTTTGGTTCCTGCCCACGGAACTTTCTCTTTTCATCCACTTTTCTTTGTTCACATTCACATTACAATTGTTGATATAATGCCTTCCCGTATACTTTCCTTGCATTATTGTCTCCTACACGCACTGAATATATATATATATATATATATATATATATATAGCAGTAATCACATCGTCGTTGTCGAACTGTTCAAGCAATCCTAATGTCTTACTCAAATTTTCTCCGTCCTTTAGATTTTTCAGCAGTGCTTACTTTTGCACGTGTCTTCACGTTTCCTGTGTATACGTTTTTGTCCATTCAGCCTTGCAGTGATGTTGCCAGTGGTTATTAAATATAGAACTTCGTAATACTATATATACACGCAGTTTCGCCACTAGTCCGACCTCCCTGTTTCGAAGAGAACCCTGTCGCTGTCGCCTGACAAACGTTCTCCTGCACGCGGGTCGAGGGCACGGCACCCGAGGGAGCTTCGAGGCGCAAATTTAAGAACTATAAGAAAATAGTTCTTTCAACCAACTTTCGTATCACTCCGTGCATCGCCCAACTCTCGAAGTCGGGTTCGACTTCTCCAACCAGGGTGATCGAAGTACCCTCCATCGAGCAACGGTTTTGTTATTATGTACTAGATGACGCTAACTTTGCCTTTCGAGCGACGCTCAGTGATTCTAGTCCCAAGATTCGCATTGTGGAAAAAAAAAGCTCGGAAAGTCCATCGAAGGGCCGTCGACCATACTATGCAGCCGCAGCATATGCATAGAAGGCGCAACTGGTGTGCCAGCCTGCGGCAGTGCAGTACAGGTGCACCAGACAGCAAAGGTAACCATCTCACAGGCAGAACAGCGCTATCTCAGTAACCAGACACAGTGACAATCCCTGGGATGCTCGGGAGGCTTGAGAAGTGAACACCGAAGACAGGCAGCCTCATTCACCGAAACGGAGCAATCACGAGGACGAACCACGGTCCTCGTTTTGCACTGGCACTACTGTCTTTGCGCTAACCGTTATGCATTATTAGTAATAAATCAATAATTCTGAAACATCCTATTAAAATACTTTTTAATGTCATCTCCGCTTTCTAGCGTGAAGCAAACTTTTACATGCGTGCCCTCTATATAACTAGGTCAACCGTATCTCCGTGAACAGTAATTGTGCGAACAGAAAAACCGTAGCCTAGTCATGTGGCACAGAAATTGCCTAAACCCAAATGCACACTTCTAGTCCACTGAATGTGAAGAAAATTTGGGGGACCCTTAAGCTTCGCTTTTAGGAGTTGACTGGGATAACGATATCCTGTGAACCTAAACCAATTAGTGCATAGTTGCAATGTATGATGTCACTTGATAATTTGAAATTGTGAATTACTATAATGTAATTGATAAAGCCGTAATCGATGAAGCGGGACACGTAAGGAGTTGGGCAGATGAAAGGCAGTTGAAGCTGGAAGAGAGTTAGGCGAGTAAGGAAATGAAGAATTTCGTGGAAAAGAAAAAGCATGTCCTCGCGCCGGGCTGGTTCAAACAGAGATCATTGAGAGTTGTTTTCGTACTGAAGACAGAGGGCTGTTGGCGATGATACTTTTTAAGTATTAGCTTTAAGTTGTGACACTTTGACGGACTGAAGAAATAGAAGTGCATACATTGTGGTGATCGGCGCTGCAGAACTGTTTTGAAGGGTCCTGCGATAAACGGGAGAAACAAATACTACTTTGCGTGGACGCTCTAGATGGCGCTAGGCGTCCTTCGTTCGCTGTCCAGCTTCGTTGGCTGACAAAACGAGAAAACGCAACCGGCTTTGGCGCGCTCGTTGAAACCAGTGTGCATAGCTCAGGCTACATGCGACGCTTCTTCCTTCTATAAGCAAATTATTACAAATGCGTTCTGCAGAATGTCACAAGGTGGTGGAAGGGTTGTGTTGACAACCACCGTTTGTGGTACTGGATGCGTGATTCGAAGCAGTGTTTTCGGCATCTGTGCTCATTCCGCGAATGTGCAAAACTGCAGCTACCTGCTAAGAGACTATTTCAATTTACAGCACTGATCCCAGGGATAACTACGTTTAATGCAAACATTCAATCCCGGCCGCGGGGCCACATTTCGATGGAGGCGGAAACACACGGGGGCCATGCATGCAAATTTAGGTGCACACTAACCCAAGGTGGCATGACAGTTCAGAGAGGGGTGGAATGGGGCCAGCCTCCTCGTTCTGAAATTGGGAAAGTTATATTTACTTATATTGGATTTTACAAGCAACACTCCTTGATTGGCATACCAATGACCCTCATATTCATGTTAAACAGCCTTCAGCCATCTCTACACGTTACACGCTATCCACTAATCTTGCCGTCATGACACGGAAGAGAAAAAAAAGGCTGACTGTGATAATGCCCCTCCCACCCATCTCTCTCTACCCTCTGCGGATGCACCCATTTGTAAAATGTTCTGCGGACGCCATTATCGTGTGGTCAAAATTCACGGAGCCCTCGGCCTCTTTCATAATCATATCGTGATTTCGGGACGTTAAACCCCAACTATTATTATTATTATTATTATTATTATTATAATTATTATTATTATAAAGTAATATTATTTGTATTAAGTAGTAGTTGTGTAATTGCTATTATTATTACTCAATGCAAACAGCCTGTGGTTTATCTAATTCCGCTATCTTGCAACTGCTATTGCCTCGATCGACCATGTGGGTGCCTTAATGAATGTCTGAAGCAGCACTACTATTAGGTTCAGAGCAAAAAAATGATGGTCGTCTTCCCTCACATTGCAGACACTGCACACGTATACCAAATTTAGGTGCATGTATTATACCAGGCCACAGTTAAGAAACACACGTTCGAGAATAATTGAAGCCATGGCATTGATTCAGTTCTGTAATGATTGTGTCAGCCTGCCTTCATCAAGAAGGAAGGGTCTCATGTGCACTGCGTGATAAAGAGCACACACTGCCTGATGTCATGCATAACACTTATCCCTTACCGTAAAAATATATCGATAGCAAGTAGTGCACCGTGTGGGCTGGTTCATTTCTGCGTACGTGGCCTCATTGGCGCAATACTGTCTCACGATGCATAACCAAGTCGCCCAACCTTCTCTCCAATTTATGAGCTCTCACTGAACCCCCTCCCACGAGGCTGCTCCACGTTGCCCTTCAGTAGTAAAAGCTAGTCTTCACAGCGTCAAGTCCCTACATCTCGGCCTTAACTATTATTTGATGAATTTAAATAACCAATGTAACAGCACTCCAATACACTTCGCCAAAAGTCTTTGTTGGAAATTCAGAAATATACAGAACGACGAATTGGTGTTTATTTCGTGAAAACCCTTGGTGATGTACTTTCACTGCAGCATTTGCCACTATGCCGTCGAATCATTTCTATTCAAAACAAGAAAACAAGAGCATACTGCCATGAAGCCGTACTACAAGCTTAGGTTTAATATTACCGGCATTCCCACAACACAATATATAATGCTATTCAATAATAAAAATTTCACGCTAGAGCAAGTGTGAGCGGGAGGAATTTTTTGCAAGCTTAGTCTAAGCATGGTCTGCTTTCAAGCTAAGCAAACCACTCTTGCTATCCATGACTGGTGAATTTCTCTCGCTTAGATTATTAGAGGGAAGTTTTTAGTCAATGTTGCATTTCCCTGCTCCCTGAAATGCTTTTCTGATCGTTAGAACTCATTTATTTGGCTATTTATTTGGCTGTAAAGGACACATTTATTTGGCTGTATAGGCTTGGCGCCTGTTTTGATGGTGTATATTGATGTTTGGCATTATTTGGCTAATAAAAAATTGATATTTATTTTGATCTTGCACACGTGCAAACTACACGGAACGCTTTAGTGTGAAAGCCATAAATGAGCTGGCTAGCGACAATATAATTGAGGAATGCGGTCTTTAGTAAAGGCAGTCCTCTAGAAATAGGAGACAAGCGTTGAATAATTCACACTCTACTCTTTCCACATTGCACCAAACGACACATATTTCGTGTCTGAGTACCACTCCATATCGGCAGTGTGCTTGGTATATATTTACAAAGCAGCTAGAAAGGTCATGTTGTGCTGTCGCCGTCGATTGTTCCTCAGTTAGCTAATTACACAAGTGAACTGTCACTTTTCAACCTGCACAATTTGACATTTTGCGCTGGTCAACCAATACATATACACCTCTAGCAGCCGCCAAGCAATAACAAAAAAAAAAACACTGCGAGCTTCATCTTCTGTCGGCTTCATTTTAAATAATATCTAATGGTCAGAAACACCGTCTTTATGGAGGAGGAGAATCCCGCGTCAAGCAAAAGAAAACATAACTTGCTCCTTACCTAGGCATTCGGAATACCTCTCTTAAGTGATTCAAGAGCCCGACGTTGCGATGGCGACGTGAGACCTTCGCTATGCACCGTTCACAGTAGAGTTGGCAGATTCAAATTGTTATCTATGTTATTTCTGGAACTTTACACTCGCAAATGCAATTGTCTAGGAAGGTATACAGGACAAACTTGCATAACGCATCTTTCACAAGTGCACATCTCGCGAATCGTATACAAGTGAGCCACTGATGTGCATTTTTTCGGTGCGATTTCTTCCTTACATGGTCGACAATAGAAAATAAGTGGGGGATATTGTGTATAGTGTGCCGAGCCTTAACATTTCGTATCAAATCAAGAATTGAATAAGGGGTTTAGTAGAACAAAATATACAGGATCTTTAAATGTTGGTGAAACTTTATTTTGAATAACTTACAAAAAAGCTTCTCTGTTTAGAAGAGACAAAACACACACACACACACAAACACACACAGGAACAATAACATAGGCGCTAACGATAAAGTTTTCATGGCCGCCTATGTAATTTTGTTGCAAATATTTACCGAATGCTTTAACGAAGCCGAGCATCTGCCAAAAGCAGCCCGATACGCAAGGTCCTTTACACAGTACAGACACAAAAAGAGCACCAATGTTTTTTTTCTGTGACTTGCCTGGTTCCAGCTCCAGTATTGCACTGGACTCTTGGCCACATATCAGCTCTTCTACGTCAGCGCGCACAATGTACGCGGGCCAAATGTATGTACGGATTAAACCTAGCAAAAACTGAAAATTGGCAGATCACACGTACAGTGGGAATCAATGCAAAGCACGAACGAGGAAGCTGGATACGCCACTTTAAAATCAGCACAGTGTTATGAGGACGATGGGTGTATTACACAGTAAACAGAACTACAAATGCTATGCGCACTCACATATCTGGAAAAAAATACTAGTATGTTGTTTAGTGTCACGTAGCGACGGCACCACTTACGTTTGTAATACCACCACCAGCGGTGGTGTGCATATAAATAATGCCACAGATGATTTTCATGTCGGGCTTATCATGATTGCGCCTGGCATTTCTGTTCGTCATCCATTATCATCGCGTAATATCAAATTTTGTATATTATAGGCTAGCGAAACGACCGTAAGTACATCATGGGCGTGGCATGTAGTCATGTTTTTACATGACATGCATGTCATGATTTCCACGTGAGGGCTTGTTCCGTATGTCTACCACTCATACATACTAATTTTGCGATACGTCATGTCAACGAAACTGCCGTAAGAGCAGCAACACAATGACATGTAAATCATAATATTCGTGTTATCACTGGTCACTGATGTTCCACATACAGTCATTTATGTTATACTAATTTCGGTATAGGTCTCATTATCCAAACGGCCAGAAGCGATAAATGTCACAGACAGACAGATAGACAGACAGATAGATAGATAGGTAGGTAGGTAGGTAGGTAGATAGATAGATAGATAGATAGATAGATAGATAGATAGATAGATAGACAGACAGACAGACAGACAGACAGATAAGAAGATAGACAGATATATAGATAGATAGATTGAGTGATAGATAGATAGATAGATAGGTAGATAGATAGATAGATAGATAGATAGATAGATAGATAGATAGATAGATAGATACGCTCAAACTTGCCGAACTTCGCAAAGAAATGTTAGCGTTTAGAACTCGCCACTTCCTCTTGTAGCGCCTGTCTCAAAGCCAAAAATTGTAGTATAGGCAACCACCTCCCGACTGTTTTGCGTAAATTGGTTGGAAATTTTTCTGGCGACCCCTTGCCGAACATTGTTCTGCCTCGTGGACGAGCGCGTGGGACCCGATGCAGCCGTGAGGTGGCGGAAGAAGAGGACCGGCGAAAGAACTCTCGGGTCACCTCCTTCCCCGGGCAGGGTCTCAGAGTTATTTTCGATTTCTTCTTGTAGACCACCGGGCGTCATTCCGAGAGGCTTTGCAAGCCGTCTCGCTAGTGTGCCGTTAACCAGGGGCGCTACTTTGTTATTTTATTTGTATTTACATATAAATTATTCTTGGTATATGAATATTTTTCACTGTTCCTAATAAAGTGTTTTTAAGCGGCATATCAACACTATATAGTTAAAGAAACACTTGTTTTTTCTCGTTTTTTGTTTCTCTTAGGTTCGATATTCGTGAGGTAGTATATTGCCACGTTCCATTTCCCAAGTTTTTGTTATCGTCCGAAAACACCGCATGATTCTCAGCGCAAACCGCGCCTGCAGTTTTCTAGAAGGTTCCGGACTGTAGTAGATCATTTCGATAAGATCACGCCCACTGTGCGAACGGTACAGATTGTTCTGGAACCTACGCTAACGCCAGCGATAACGCTAGAACATTCGACGGCAAGAGTATAAATGCCGACGCGCTTCGCCGCTTGTCAGTTGTTGATTGAAGGCCGACGCTCCGTTCGCCGCTATCAGTCCGAGACTGCTGCTGTAATTGGACTTTCAGTTTACCGGGCACAGGTTCGCCCAAATAAACAGTTCAATTCCAACTCGAAGTCTCCTGTCTTCAGCCACGTCACGACCCCGTGACATCTGGTGGAAATGCTGGGGGCACGTTATCAGCAAGTCTGGAGTTCGTCCCGATCTACGGAAAACAGCCGCCATCGCCGACTTCCCGCTGCCCACTGACAAGAAAGCCGTGCGCCGATTTCTGGGCCTGTGTGCCTATTATAGGCGGTTCGTGAAAAACTTCGCCCGCATCGCCGATCCTCTCACTAACCTTACCAAGGCCGACGCGGAGTTCAAGTGGGAAACCCCACAGGAACACGCTTTCCAGGAGCTTAAACATCGCCTCCAGACGCCTCCGTTACTTGCCCATTTCGACGAATTCGCCGAGACAGAAATACATACTAACGCAAGCAGCGTAGGTCTTGGCGCCGTTCTTGTGCAGCGGGCTGACGGATTTGAAAGGGTTATTAGTTACGCCAGCCAATCGCTATCCAAAGCAGAAGCAAATTATTTCACAACAGAAAAGGAGTGCCTCGCCATCATCTGGGCTACGTCGAAATTTCGCCCCTACCTCTACGGCAGGCCCTTCAAAGTTGTGAGCGACCACCACGCATTGTGTTGGCTAGCCACTTTGAAGGACCCCTCAGGTCGCCTCGAACGATGGAGCCTGAGACTTCAAGAATATGACATTACTGTCATTTACAAGTCCGGCAAAAAACACTCCGACGCCGACTGTCTCTCTCGTGCGCCTGTCGACCAACCGCTACCCGACGACCCGGATGACGACTACTTCTTAGGAACGATAACTACCGACGACTTCGCTGAACGACAGAGGGCCGACCCGGAACTTAAGGCCCTAATAGAATACCTCGAAGGCAGGACCGCCGAAGTCCCGAAGGTATTCAAGCGCGCACATGCGTCGTTCTTTCTACGAAACGGTCTTCTACAAAAGAAAAACTTTTCACCGCTTCGAGCTAAGTACCTTCTTGTGGTGCCTTCAGCTCTGCGACCAGAACTCCTGCAGGCCCTTCACGACGATCCGACGGCAGGGCACCTCGGTGTTTCTCGCACGCTCGCGAGGATACAAGAAAGGTACTACTGGCCCCGTCTTACCACCGACGTCACTCGCTATGTGCGAACATGCCGGGACTGTCAGCGACGCAAGACACCGCCGACATGGCCAGCGGGACTTCTGCAGCCAATTGATCCACCTTGCCGACCTTTCCAGCAGATTGGTATGGACCTACTGGGGCCGTTCCCGACGTCGGCTTTCGGAAACAAGTGGATTGTGGTAGCTACCGACTACCTCACCCGCTACGCCGAGACAAAAGCCCTGCCAAAAGGCAGTGCATCCGAGGTAGCTAAACTCTTCGTCGAAAATATCGTCCTACGTCATGGCGCCCCAGAGGTCCTTATCACCGACAGAGGAACGGCATTCACTGCCGACTTAACTCAAGCAATCTTGGCATACAGCCAAACAAACCACCGCCGGACGACAGCGTACCACCCACAGACCAACGGCCTCACCGAGCGGCTTAACGAGACAATCGCCGACATGCTGTCAATGTACGTAGATGTCGAACACAAGACGTGGGACGCCATTCTTCCGTATGTGACCTTCGCATACAACACGGCGGTGCAGGAGACGACGCAGATATCTCCATACAAATTGGTCTACGGAAGGAGCCCGGCAACGACGCTCGATGCCATGTTACCCAACGTCACCGACGAAGAAAACCTCGATGTGAGCGAGTACCTTCAACGCGCCGAAGAAGCCCGACAACTTGCGCGTCTCCGTATCAAGAATCAACAGACGACCGACAGCCACCATTACAACCTTCGACGACGCTTCGTGGAATACCAGCCCGGTGAACGTGTTTGGGTGTGGACGCCGATACGCCGACCTGGACTAAGTGAAAAGCTCCTGCGACGGTATTTCGGACCGTACAGGGTGGTTCGACGGCTCGGCCCACTTGATTACGAGGTTGTCCCCGACGGCATCACGAACTCTCAACGACGCCGATCGCGACCTGAAGTCGTCCATGTCGCGCGCCTCAAGCCGTTTCATGCGCGTTAACAAACTGAACTAGTGTTTTTTTTGTATTATTGTTGTATCGTAATTTATTCATTGTACTTTCTTGCATTATTATTGTACTTTCATCTTTAGTTAAAGCATCGGGACGATGCCTTTTTTTCAGAGGGGGGCAATGCCACGTTCCATTTCCCAAGTTTTTGTTATCGTCCGAAAACACCGCATGATTCTCAGCGCAAACCGCGCCTGCAGTTTTCTAGAAGGTTCCGGACTGTAGTAGATCATTTCGATAAGATCACGCCCACTGTGCGAACGGTACAGATTGTTCTGGAACCTACGCTAACGCCAGCGATAACGCTAGAACATTCGACGGCAAGAGTATAAATGCCGACGCGCTTCGCCGCTTGTCATTTGTTGATCGAAGGCCGACGCTCCGTTCGCCGCTATCAGTCCGAGACTGCTATCTGTGCGAGACTGCTGCTGTAATTGGACTTTCAGTTTACCGGGCACACAGGTTCGCCCAAATAAACAGTTCAATTCCAACTCGAAGTCTCCTCTCTTCAGCCACGTCACGACCCCGTGACAATATAGTCGCGCAACCTATAGTCGTTTTCTTCAGTCATGTGCCCAGGCTAAAGAAACTAAACTGTTCATTGTGTAGGCACGGAAACGTCACCCCACTAATCACTTCTGCGTGATCGGAAAACCTCGCTTTTACGATCTCGTACAATATTCTTTTTCGCTGAGAACGAACGAGGCTAACCTTCATGCTAACGTCGGAATTTCTGCGAAACGCGTTGCTTCATGCTGTCGCGTTAAAATTAGGCAGCTTGCAATAGTGACGCGAATCTGGAACGAACAGCGGAGAGGGGAGGAGTTCTTTATATCGTCGCTCCTTTGTTTCTGTATCTCTGGTATTTCTTTGTCTTTTTCTTGTCCTTTTTATCTTTATTTCTGTTTCTGCATTTATGTTCTTCGATTTTGCTTTCTGTTTTTTTCCTCGTTCTCTCACTATGCCTATTTCTTTATATGATTTTGTATTTTTCTATCCCCCACCCTATTTATTGTTACTTCTCTCTTTTTCTCTCTTTCATTCTTTCTCTGTGTAGTTGTTCTCTTCCGCGTCCGAGCTCTTCCATCCTAAGCTAGTCAAGCGCCACATCAGAAAAGCGCGTGTCTGTCGCACATGTATGGGAAGCGAAGAAGAGGATGAAGAAGACAAAAAAAGCAATTGCCGACCGAGTCATTGCGTTGCTCGCGCGTGGTTCAGCTATGGCAGCGGCCAGGCGACACGACATTCCGTATGACGTAGAAGCCACTCAACGTAATGACATAAACAACGGCACCACTGTTTATAAAAGTTATTGGTGCCAAAAGAAGCTGATACACAGCGTTATCTGTGGCACAATTATAAACAACAGAAAAAAACCACAAGATGGGAGTTTTTGCTTGTCCTCTAGATCACTCCCATCTGTACATGTTTTCACGATCTCGAAATGGGAGTAAAAAACGCCCATGTTGTAGGGCATGCAAATTGCATAGATTGGGCAAAAACTTTACTCCCTTTGTGGTTGAGTCAAACGAATCCGAAGTCTTATGGCTCTTACTTGGGAGTTTTTGCGGTGTAATTAGGGAATTATTTTACCCCCTTCTAGGCTATTTCAAGAGGCAGAGCGGGAGAATTTCAATCACTGACCACGCTGTTTTAGTCTTTTTTACTTTATTTCGGGGTAAATAGGTGGAATCTAGGGCGTTTTAGTTTTCCTCTCTTGGGAGTATTTTTCCTAGTGAATGGAAGTAACCACTGCAGTCGGAACGCCCTCTGAGATACATTCTTGCCAGGCTGCATTCCAAAAAAGTAGATGCAAACAAAAGTTTATCCACAGGCAAAATACCAAAGCAAATTACGAATCTTTTCAGATTTCCTGGTTATGAACTACAAGAGCACACAGACTGATGACTTACATATATTTATCACGGAGGTTGATTACACACAAAATACAACTATTTCTATCATTTCGCTATAGTGACCATGGTTATTGACAACAGGAATTGTAAAGCACGAGCCTAATAATTACCATTACATAGAGCACCGAAAGTACAAACACTACAAACACAAGTTTTCCCATATTTGCACCTTAGAGCTAAAAATTAAAATCATATGAAATACAAATATTTAAACACGCTTTGCCAATCACATTAGAGTATCTGACCGGAAATCTGCAAGATTTCTATTAGAAGGTCACCTAATTTAATAAAAAGTGCATTTATGCAGCTCTGATGCTGTAGATGACTATGCAAAATAACATATATGTCGAACTAAATTGTAATATGTCAAAAGATCAACTTACGGCACTTGTTTAAAATAAATGATATACCAGTGACTAAAGTTTCCTTGAATCATTCTGGACATTTTTCCTGTGGCAAACGTATAACATATAAAAAACACGCAATCCTCAAATGCTTCACACGGATGCACCTATATTTTTCTCTAAGAAAATGAAAAAAAAAACCTGAAGGCACTATGAAATCAGCTTTCAAGTTACAGCAAAGCCAGTTTCACCACACTTTCCCAAATCATCTTCAAATCACAATTATACAAGAGAGGTTTAGGAGTGTACTAGAATAAATTTTTTGCTTCAGTACTATTAACGACCATATCGATCAAGCTCAAAGAATACATCCATGAACATATGGAAAAATGCACACTCCATATATCTGGGTAATGCATGAAATGTTCAAAAAACATATATCATTGGATAACTGGGCAGAACAAGCAGACAGCACTTTCTGTCTCATTTTCTGATGCATGCTCTGCTAATGCTTTCTAATGATCACATTTAAAAATTGTCTAGGCTTCAACTTTTATAGCATATTGCATTTAAAAGAGCAATGGGGCAAACCAGCATACACCACACAACAAATAAAAATTGCAGCATTACAACACCAGGACTTGCACTTACTATACAATAATAAATCGGCGCTGACGTCAGCTAGCATACTTGCACGCAATTGGGTCATGTCACTTAAAATAGTTCAGTGCTTCTCCGACCACCACCAATATAGGTGAAATAATTTTTACGTGTTTCCAGAAGTTCGAAACTTGTGCTAGTTTGTTCCATTGCCGAAACTTTTTCTGTATATTTATAAGAGTCTGTAGTTTTTCGCTGACAGAGCTAGACGGCGTTAAAACAACAATTTCTTTCAAAAGATGCTTTCGGAATGCACTCAGTAAATGGTATTCACGGCAAGGTAATGAACTGATGCAACCGCAAAAAATAATGACTTATTTATGTATATCAATTCTTTAAGGTCTTTTCATACGAGCGAAATGCATGAATTTCTTGAAGCATATTTTTTCAGGATATATGCTAGCTCAAAGAGCACACATAGAATATGTGCAATCAGCCTGTTTGACATGCTAGAAATTAAAAGTAATTTAGGTGCTCAAGGTGTAGCAGTTCATCTGAAAAAAAATACTAATTTCACTCTTTTTTTTGGAAAATTCTGTATACAGAAGCAAAAAAATTACATTGGTGGTGGACTAAAAATATGCACGATAGCTCATTTGAAAGTGTTATCTATGAGCTAAACATAGATGCAGTTACTATACACTATTTGATTTTAACTTAAGAAGTAGTATTTTTTTAATTGAATATTCTTTACAGCTTTTTACCTGTGCAACTCGTGCAGTATGATCGGTTCACCACGGCAATCCTCAACTGAAGCGGACTGGCCTAGAATGCAGATGGCAAACTTCGCGCGATCTACAAGGAAATAGTTTTATCATCTGCAATCTATTGCTAACAAAAATGCATAACAGTGAATGTGCTTATTATGGTGACTTCTGATGAACCATCCAGCATTAGAGATTTACAGTCACAAATTCTACTTTCCTAAGAGCTTCTGGAAATGCAGAAGGCGTGTTTCACACACTTAATAAAAAAATATTTCATTTTCAGTACGCAAGTACCATTCACGAAATACACTGATTAACGCAGCCTTAATACAAATTCTTCACTTTATGCAGTTTTCAGGAGAGTACATTTTGCTTCTTGCGACCCAAATCCTGTGATATGAATACACACAAATGAAGAGCTTTATATTAAGAAATTGGAGGCTATACCACACTGTCTTCTCTCGCTTGTGTTGTGGATAAGGTAGTGTTATTGCGTACTGTATGATTTTTTAACAGCTTGATAGCTCCTCTCTGTGTCATCACTGCAAAAGAGAGAGAGATGTTCTATTCCCCTCACCCCCTCCCGCCTTGCTGTTCAGATATATTCATAAGCATATATACCTGTACAGGCACAAATGCACACACGAATGTACATAAAGTTTGCCTGACACTTTTTCGCTTCAAACAACCCCACACCAAAAATAGTTTGCTATGCTGCACTCTAGCTACATTACTTGTAGTGCACCTGTGTTGGCAGTAGAACACAGATGATTATTCCTTTTCTTTTACGGTTGCTTTGTAGATGGCACCAAGATTGCTTTCAACACGTTTAACAGTGGGCTTGGGCTGAAGATTGTATTTCCAAGTGCATCATGCTGCAGAGTTACGTAGGTCAAAAGCTGTAAAAAACATTAAATTGATAAAAAAATGTTTTTTTTAAATAAAAAACTCTCTAGTAACTGGACCCATTTTCAGCTATTACATACTGCTTTGAAGTGAGATATCACGCATATTTTTGCCCAAGCACCAAGGTGATTTTAGACGCTCAATACAGAGTTTTACCGCCCCAAAAAGAAAAAATCGCAATTTTCAGATGATCTCAGATGATCTGCTATACTTTCAGCGCATAAATTATTTTTATTCTTTATATTGTCATACAGGCCCGCTGCACATAAAATATTTGTGCCCTTTGAGCTTGCAACCTTTCCTGAACAAAAAACCGAACTCGGCAACTATTCAGTTTGCTGGAGTGAGAAGCCCTCGGTAAATTGATATACATAAATTAGTCATAATTTTTACAGTTACATTGCTTCATTACCTTCCTACAAATACCATTTTACCGAGTGAATTACAAAATGGTTTAAAGCAGTTAAATAAAACACTGTTTCAGAATGCCCCCTTCGTGGTATTGTACATGGTTAACACATTTTTCCCATATATTTGTTGTTGGCTCAGTGAAAATCAGGTGTGACTGTGCCAGCACATTTGGTTTAGCACTGAGATACTTTTCAAAATAAACTCTTTTGGAAGTTCAGCGTCTTCTAAAGGTTTCCTTTGATTCCGAGCGCAAATGTAAACTAACTAGCCCAACGATTCTGTGTTCTGAAGCGTACTTCCACATATTTTAGCTGCTGTGGCCACATGTCCATCTTAATTTAAAAATGACGTCTTTTCCCAGTGAGTCATTCCAATGGTTTGTTGGTAAACCCTTTATTGAAAGTCCGGCAAAGCTTTCGCCGACCGGGCCTTAGGTCTCCCGCAGGGGGACAGTCACTTCATATTTTTTTTGCTGATTTGACTGCATACTTGTTAGGAGTGTATTCATGTTTCTCTGGATGTTTTAATAAAGTAACTGCATGCATTTAGCCTTCATTTATTCTTGTTCGTCAAAAATTTTGTTCATGAGCATAGCTAGCATCAGTACCTTTTGTCACAGCAATTTTCTGGCACTTGGGTCTTGCGACAGCTATAGCACTTCCGTTTCTTGGCCTTATTCACTTTAAACTTCTTGCTTCAGTGTATTCGGGGGGGGGGGGACCACAGCATTTTCAGCGATGCTTCTTTTCATATTCACTGCATCTAGGCACTTCTTCAGGTTTCGAACTTTGCTTCAGCAGTTTGTACTGTGGCCCATATTATGTCAGAAGCAGACGATTTCAAACGTGAGTCGGATTTAACCTACCATTCTGCCATGCAAATCAACCATTAGGAGAGTTACATTATAGGTTTGGGTCCTTCAAATATTCTACAAATCTTCGTCACTTGCACTGTAAACATTAAATGTATGACTAAATGAACTCATTTCCACAGTTGCAGACATCTTCGAAGCAGCGGTGAGTTTGAACTAGTTATATTACTTTCATGAAGACCTTTTCTCCTGGCAATGACAGAACCGAATTCTTGTGAATTATTTATGCTCCAGTGCTAATAATTGGTAAAAATAGGCACGATTTCTTCTAATCAGTTATGTCCATTGCCCTGAAGCTCCAAACGCAATATAGGATTGAAAGGTCTCCTCTTAGGAGTGAAATTTATCTGATCTGTAGACAGGAGCATGACTAGGCTGGAGAACCAAAAACACTACTTGCCCAACTTTCGGATTCCTAGCCTGCCTTGTGGTTATGGCACATGCGATGTCTGTATGAAGCTATTACATCCTTGTGGGTATTTTCCAGCAGTTCTGTGACACAGGTCCCACCCTGATTGCCAGAATAATTCTAGCGCACCAATAGCACTGACTCTGCAGTGGAAAGGCAAATAATTTATTGACCAGAAATGTTTCTTCATTTTTAGGCAATATTGTGACATACATAGGACCATGTGCCGCTATCAACATCCCTATACTGCTTGGCGATAAAACGTCATACAAAAGCACGCACAACGACGCTAATATTCCTATCACTTTGCTTATAAATGTTTGCTATTCATCTTTTGTTCACTCATGCTAAATTTGATTCAGTTATGATTTATTAGGCAAATATGTTAGCACATTCGGTGCAACGTTATTAGGTTTCTTTCATACACACTGTGACCTAAATGTATATGACACTCGGGTACATAAAATCCATACATAATTGCAAGGCTGTGGGAAGTCTTCAATTGCTTTTTGGAAGCGGACATACAGTATACATACAACAGACCCATTAGATGTCAACAACTATTTTTACATTCTAATATTTGGTTCTAATATTTGGTTCGCCGCACAGATATTCGGTAAGAATTTTATTCAAGCCGTGTGGTGTGGGTGAAACAATTTCGGGATGCCATCAATAAAAGTGTGAGAATTTAGGTTTTTTAAAATATCAAGTAGTTTCGCTAAATTAATTGCTATGCATTGCATAGTGGTTAAAGCCTATGGTCGATACACAAATTAGGTGCAAAAGATTATTATACCAATGCTTTTTTTGCATTTAAATTTTTTACCTCTTATTGCTATTGAGCCCTCTTAAAAATGGGCCAAAACGAGGTCTACATCTCAGCTGAAAACTTGTTGCTAGGTGCCGAAGCCCTTGAAAGAAGAATGTCGAACGGCAGTTGAGGCAATAAATTGAATTCCATGAAGGTTCACAGGTGTTGAAACAACACACAAAATACATATAATGATAACGTAATAAAGTGCAATAAAGTTGAAAACGTCAAGCTGCAAGTAGCGGCAAAACAGGCATTACTGCAAACATAATTTACCAACTTCCCTACCACTTCCCTACTTGGTACAGCTAATTCAAATTGCCTGTAAGCTCTGTACTGTGCCTACAATATTTATTTGAAAAAAAAGAGCCATGAGAAAGCCAATCAAAGCCCTTGCAGTGTTCACTTCGCAGCTGAATGCCTTTTAATCAAGCAATACTACCTTGAGGCCCGTGCACTTCAACAATATACAGTGATGGAGGAAACATTGGGCATTATAGCATGGAAAGATTTTCACCAAGTTTCCTGATGCTAGTGCTCACCTCTATATGGACGAGCGGTGCTCAAACTTTTCATTGCGTACTTTATCCTCACAAAGTATCATGGGCTAACTTATACACAAATTCTGTTGAGTTTTCACAGTTTCCTTATCACTGCTGCACGCATAAAAATGTAGTCACAAAGACACAAGATGGCCACAGCTTGATGGATATGAAAAGAAACATCAATAGGCACATGAAAACTAATGCATACGATACAACAGAAGGGAACAGCCATAGCTCAAGTGATATCTGGCTACTAGTCTGCATCTCCTTTCTGAAAGGTGCCAGAAGTCGGCGCCATATATATTTCTTTGCAGCAATTCAATTGCATGCCAGCTAGTAATAAATGAATAGAACTTTGAAAAACACGAAAAATTATGAAATATGACTGTAACAAACGCATAACATGAAGCATTCAGCTGCAAGTGCTTATTGCACTGCTTAGGCTGCTATGATGAGGTCACACATTGATAAAGACGTTATTGCATGCAGCACCAGCCTAGTACAGCTTACAACGTGTCTTAAACGTACAGGCGTAAGCAAAAGTGTGCAGACCAAGGGTTGTGTGGCAGATGATGATGATATATGGTGTTTTTTGGCGCAAGGGCCATTTGATGGCCAAAGAGCACCAGTTCATCGGATAAGGATTGTGGACAATGATTGTGATTAGCGGCTGTATAAGGGCCATAAAATTCCTCGTGGTAAGGCGGGTAAAAACATACAAGTAATAAAATCATGACCATGCCGTGAAAGGTGTGTGTTGTGCGAATAGATGACAAAAGTTGGTGATAATAAAAACGATGGCGGACATGTATGGCATTAGCACAAGTGCCTCACTCGTTCGTACCCTTGCATCTAAGGGCCGTGAGGCAAGTGCTTTGTTGTGTAGCCACCGCAGCAAAAACCTCTCTGGAGAGGTCGTGCTACGGAATGCCCGGGTATATGATATGAAAATTATGAATTTCTTTTAAAAACGCTAACATTGATTTATAACTAAAAAGCGGTTCCCTACCAACGAACATTGCAGGGTGTAAAGGTATATGTTGTCGGTAGGGTAACGGAAAATGCTGTTTTCTTAGAGATTCTAAGTGTTTGCACTGAATTAACATGTGAAGGACTGTCAATGCTTCACCACATCTGTCACACAATGGTGGATCGCCACCGGACAAAAGATATGTGTGTGTCAAGTATGTGTGTCCTATCCTGAGTCTCGTTAGTATTACCTCTGTATGACGCGATTTTGATACTGGCAGCCAATGACCAAGGTGTGGCTTATTAATGTGTAGTTTGTTTTGTGTGTGTGTATCCCACTTGCTCTGCCAGTATACCCTGAGGTTTCGTTTGAGAGACGGCTTAGGATCAAGGGCCGGGATTGATATGGGTGTAGGGGCAGTGCTTTTGTGGACGGATGCAGCGAGCTGATCTGCCCTCACGTTGCCTTGAATCTCTCGGTGCCCTGGCACCCAGCACACTACAACATGTTGGTTGAGTGTGTAGAGTGTGCATAAAATGGAGTAAAGTGAGACGAGGACCAGGTTTTTTTGTTTTTTAAGACTGTGCATAACCGTTACCACACTGAGGGAGTCTGTATAAATTACTGCTTTTTTGTATTTGTAATTGTTTATGTGTGTAGCTGCCACAAGTATCGCGTAAGCTTCCGCTGTGAAGATACTTGCGCCTGGATGTAGAGGGCCAGCATCCGAAAAGGATGGGCCGACAACAGCGTAGGACACAAAGAATTTGGACTTGGAGGCATCTGTAAAGAACTCAGGACGTGTGTATTTGTGTTGCAGTTCCAGGAAGTATGTTCGGATATGGGCAATAGGGGCATGTTTTGTAACTTCAAGAAAGGACACATCGCAGTCTATAGTCTGCCATTGCCACGGCGGCGGATATGCTACAGGAGCCATTAAACTGTGTTCAAGTGAGACTCTAGTTTCCTCAGCTAGACTTTTCAGACGAACTGAGAAGGGCTGCCTCATCGAAGGCATGTTTTGAAACAGAATGGAGCTCGACAAATTAATTATAGTAGAGTATGAGGGGTGCTTCTTATCTGCTTTCACCTTAAGAAAATAAAAAAAGGACATGTAAGTTCTCTGCAGATGAAGCGACCACTCATTTGACTCAACATAAAGGCTTTCTACGGGGCTGGTGCGAAAAGCACCTGTAGAAAGGCGGATGCCCAAACGGTGCACGGGGTCCAGCATCTTCAAAGCACTTTGAGTTGCATACTGATAAACAACGGCCCCATAATCTAAGCAAGTGCGAATAAGGCTTCCATACAGACTCATGAGACATTGCCTGTCACTACCCCACGTAGTACGTGACAACACTTTTTAAACATTCATGGCTTTTAAGAACTTGGTTTTTAAATACTTGATGTGTGGTACGAAGGCCAACTTGTTGTTAAATATTGTGGCAGAACGCATCGACGTGCCATCTCTGCATATTGCTTTATGCAGTGTGCATGCCTGTCCAATCGTAATCAGGTAACCTCGTACAGTCCTTTGTTTGACGATGTTATGGTGCTCATAGCCAAAACGACCACTCAGTGTTGCTTTCCTTTCTTCGTCAAATCTATGCCGCTCTTTCACGCAGCGGCTTAGCCAGCTCCAATCGAAGTGCAAACTGCAAAGCTTTTTTCTCACCTGTTAGCCTAAACCAAGCATAGCTAGCACCATACAACCAAATAAAGCCAAGCATAAAAAATAAATTTCCTCGGCCCAGCCTGCCCTTGTCAAATTAAGCCAAGTTGAACTTGCCTTGTTGCGACAAACTGTAGTAAAAACTACTCAAGCATAGTGTATAGCATAATATAAACTGTAAAAGCCAAGCATAAGCAGAATAAATTAAGTAATTTTAATTAGGCATAGTCATTTGCTGTTTTAGTATTAATCCATGGAACGCCTAATTGGGCCGTGGTGAGTCGAATTAAGTATATCCGAATCTATTTTGACTTGACAAAAGTATCACACTTCATTTAGCCGAGCATAATCAGCCTCGATAAGGCAAACCTGATTGCGGTCAGTAATTCGAAGTCGAATTCCCTATGAGCCAGAGAAGAAAAGCCCAGGAAGAGGCTGACGACTCTTAACTGACTGGATAATAAACAAGCTTATT
Source organism: Rhipicephalus annulatus (assembly GCA_013436015.1). Lineage (NCBI taxonomy): Eukaryota > Metazoa > Arthropoda > Arachnida > Ixodida > Ixodidae > Rhipicephalus > Rhipicephalus annulatus. Next base: position 89,633 of record WOVY01009268.1, read on the forward strand.
TAGGTCTCATATGTGTTGACTGTTGACTCCCATGATTGATATGTGTTGAGGAAAAACAGATGAAGCGACGTCTCGACCTTTCGGCCGCTATGCTCCTTCAGCGCATGTTTCAAATCGTAGCAAAGAATCAGCCTCTCTTACTACATCGCTTTTAGTAAATGAAACTAAACTTGAACTTGCACAAAAAAAACATACTGTTTACGGTTAATTTTAATCTTATGAATATTATTAAACGAACGCATTCTGAGTGATCACACGCTGCAGCAAAGTAAGTAAGTTCGCTCTGCATGAAAGAACTTTCTGTCCGAATGCTACATGTGGTCGCTCGAAACACCGCGCGTTAGCAGCACCAAATAAAAGCACACTAAAGCGAGGATTCTGATGATCTCAAGCGGGGCTAAGATAACCCCACGGTGGACGTGGCAACAAAAGTGCGCATTTGCGTGACACACTCTTTGCACGTATGGTCACTCCTAGTTTTTCTTCCCCTCGACCGAAGCTATTAAGAGAACGCGCGCTAAACACACATGCCGCATTCACAATTGAAAAATAGGTGCCTAGCCAGAATTTTTTTTTGAGGGGGGGAGGCACCCTCCTAAATTGGCCATTTTCTGCTCTCTATGCCTACCAACAAAAAATTGAGAGGAGGGCGGGAAGCACGGGCCCGGTGTGCCACCCCTGGCACTACGCCCCTGCTGAGAAATGAACGAAAACACTAGAGGGCGAGAAAACCACGTCCGCATGCCTAAAAATGTTCACATTTTTCATGGGCACGGAAAATGATGCATCCGCCACTGCTTTAGCGAAATAATTCGAGTTTGCCTGCTTTCTTAGTGCTACGTTCTGTACCAAAATAAGTTTTCACAAGAGGTACTGTAGAGACGCAGCCAGCACTTTTGGAAACTTTGTTTGGGGAGATATACGCCAGCAGAAACGGCACGAGCAAACGCATCGGTAGCGGCAGCACCGGATTGCACAGCCAGCTGTGCACAAAAACGACACGTTGGGGCATGCCGCCTCGCTGCTGCGCCGTCTACTTCCAGTTTTCTCGGCGATCGTAATCCCAACCAGGCACTCGATGAACGCGTCTTCGTTGAGGCCGTCAAGCTTCGTCCAGCTGCACGAGTATTTTGCGATTAGAGTCGATGCGACCCACCGCCGCTCTTTTGCCGCACGGCGGCAAAAGAGCGGCGGTGGGTCGCTCTTTTGCTGCACGGCGGCGCTCTTTTGCCGCCGCGGCCGATGCGATCTGCGGCCGGCTGTTCAGATCGCGTGGTTTTGAGCTAGTCAGCCGTGAATAGGAAAAAGGGTCCGTTTTCGCCTAATGGGAAAATCTGACCTATTTCGTCGTTCCGGCTTCGCGGCGTGGTTTTCCGGCGGCTCAAGGCTGGTGCACACCGGCGACTAGCAGTGGTCGCGCAACCATTTGCGACTGGTGACCAAAAAGCGACTGATGTTCACACCGGCAGAGGCTGCATGCGAGCGACCGGAAGTTGCAAAACCAGAGAGTCACGTCCGGATCTCGTTATCAGCGAGAACTTTGGAGACAAGCGTCGATCAGCTGAACGCCGCCAGCTGAGTGAGCTGAGAAACCGAGCGCGCCGCATTTACTGTTTTCGTCCGTTCTCGCAAAGCGTTCCCAACTGCGTCAAGTTCAATTCAAGCGAAGAACAAGACATTGTCATGGTGCTGGTGCGCTGTGCCTTGGTGTTAGCGCTGGTATCACAGATGCCTCCAAAAAAAGCCAGTAGAGAATGTGAATGTCCTTTCGATCGCGAGAGTTGGCCGGCCATGCAAGCAGCCTGCCTCCCGAGCTGCGCTGAGACGACGAGGAGTGTTTGCGAGATTCGTACGTAATCAGAAACAGTCCTTTAATTTAAATTGTCTTGCCACAGCCTACAATGCAGCCAAATCGCGTCTCAAACGCGGTGTCTTAAGTCGTTGCCAAGGCATGAAGCACAAACTCTTTCCAAATGCGCTGCATTGAAGTCGGTGACAAGTCAAGTTCCAGACAGAAAATAAAACGTTTCTGAATACGGGGAAAATATTGTGCACAATTTATTTTCGCCCTGCCGCGGTGGTCTTGTGGCTAAAGTACTCGGCTGTTGACCGGCTGGTCGCGGGTTTAAATCTCAGCTACGGCGGCTGCATTTTCGATGGAGGCGGAAATGTTGTGGGCCAGTGTGCTCAGATTTGGGTACACGTGAAAGAACTCCAGGTGGTCAAAATTTCCGGAGCCCTCCACTACGGCGTCTCTCATAATTAAATCGTGGTTTTGGGACGTAAAACCCAACATATCAACAATTTATTTTCTGTTTACTTTGACGGTGTTTAGCTTCTCGCGAATGCCGCCACGTAAATTTGACGTTTTGCTCGAATTGCTGCGCCCCGCCATCTCCAAGCCAGTTATTCTGTGGTGGCCATGGTGCCATAGACCCAGAGGAACGCACTTGTTTGTATGTGGCTGCAGGAAGCCAGCGCAACAAAAAAACAAAAAAAAACAAACAAAATTGAGCATCGCAGATTGGTTCCAGAAGCTTTGCGACTGCCATCGTGCGACTGAATAATCGGTCAGGAAGCTACTAGCCAAAGCAGTCGCTTTGTGACCGCTGCTAGTCGCTGGTGCGCACCAGTCTTTAGGAGGCGAAGCGGGTGAATTGCCGGTGGGTTTTGCCGCTTTCGCTCCAGAGGGAACTTATGTCGAAATTGAACCCAGCGCGAGCTTTCTAACAACTGATTGAGTTGCAGTAGTGCACACATATACCAACAAATAACGTACACAGTTCATTCGGATTTACTTACCAGGTGTCCTCCGCTTGAAATTTAGACAAAACTAACGACTTCATCCCGGCCGCCACTGGCTGTCTCAAAGAACAGAAGGTAGTACAGAAGTGACGCACTTTCCCGCGCTCCGAAGTACAGAAGATGGCACAGTCCTGACCACTTTCTCCGCCGCGCGTGCTTGTCGTTCTTGAGACGCCGGATCGTAAGGCGCGGTTTATGAACTTTCGAAGAGCGTTGGCGCGGCGCGGGCTCTTTCAAACTTGCCTACTGAAATAACATTTGCGACGTTGATGCTGAGGCTTAGAATGATCCTTCTAGCTTGCTTGTTCTTGTCCAAATGCGCGTATTTACATACATCCTTCTCACCCACGGAATTTTTTTTTCAATTTTTACTCAGTCGTTTCTGTTTCAGAGTGATTTAATATTTTCCAATATTTGATCATCATATTAAAGGAGCAGTTTGAACGGTCTTTATTGAGCCGTTTTTTTTTCAATGCAGTTACTCTGTGTGAAGCACGAATGGTGCGGAGTTATAGAGGCCCAGTCGGATGACTCATGGTGGTGCTTTTTGTTTCCTGCACTACGGCAATCCTGTATTGTCAAACAAATAGCGTCAAACAAATAAAGAAAGAAAAAGGTAGAGTGCATCTGTATAAAGAAATCATATTCATAGAAGGATTAGTGTGTGAAAACATAGACTGAACTGTTGTCTGTATTGTTCATGCTTCTATTTCTTACTCAACCAGACCAACTAGCCACTGTCAGCCATTAATCAATTGAGTACCCGAAGTTGAAAAAGTTGCTTTGTGTGTTATTAGATGTTTCAGTGATTATGTTGTCCATGTTGTCTCTACGTTCGCTGTTAAACATGCGTTTGATGTCTATACAGCGTTGATGCAATATGATTATTTGATTGTTGTTACCACATTATTACCATCACGTTAGGGCAACGTAATAACTTGAATGATGTGTCCTCGTTAAAAACAACACGTTAGGACAACGTCATTATTTGATTGTGGCTGCAACAATAAAAACACTGTGTAATTGGCAACGTAATACTATAAACATCGGTGCAATGTCATATTTTACCGTGTAACGTTGCCTCACATTCGTTGCATTCAAACAATGTTGACTGAACGCTCGGCGTTACCTGGGTGGTTGTTATATTTAGATAACTCCTCTAAGCGTGCTGTTACTCAAGTTATTTCATCCACGAGGGCATATCTGTTTTGATGACCAAAAATACAAGGAAGATCAATCCCACATATTTTTATTTAGTTGCCTGTTGGTTTTCTTCTTGTGCTCATCACCATGTGTAAAGCAGTTTTATACAGTAGAAAAAGCGTAATCTCTCGCTGATTATGATGCCAAAAATACAGTGTATGCGTCAGAGTTATGCATGCAAATCTTGATATACGTCAAGTCAAGGAGACGACCTCGATAGTGTCCAGACGAAGGTAACTAAATATATCAAAAGAGACCAAGTTCCCCTGGTTCGCCAAGAAACGCTTTCCATTTAAAATCAATCTTTTAGCCAGAATCGAACTAAGACATTTGGCGTGGCAGCCAAATCTTAGCCAAGTTTATGCTTTAAAGTGCTTCAAAATAAGACCGAAACAGTTTCGATCTTCGATGACGCAGGCATCAAGTCGAGTGATGAGTCATGCTAAGAAATGTATTATCGCGTAGCAGTAGCGTACACTCTAAAAAAGACAACGCTTTGCCACAAAAGCGAAGCAATCAACGCATTAGCAACACATTTGCAGGTCACGCGCAAAATGGAACGCCGATCGAAACTTGCCCGCGTCTATTACGCACAAATGACGCACGAAACGTACTCACAAATACGGATGCACGTTAATAGGCGACCCCGTAGATTCTTCGCTGTGCCTGAAAAGCCCGCGCCTTTTGCAAACGAGAACTGCAATAATTGCAGTGAACATTGTGCACCCTGTAACTACAACAGAATCATTTCAGTTAAAGCACGCTGCCAGCCAAGATGTACGATTCTCCCCACCACGAGATAGGTGTGCGCGAGCGAAATCGCCCCTCCTCTCCGCTGGGAAAAGTACGCGTGATAGAGGAGGGCGCGCGCCGCGGCATCGTGACGCTGTAGTGACACGCCCTTGCTGCGCCATCTTGCTAGTAATGCTGAAAACACGACAGTTCCCCCCGAGATTTCCGTCAACAGCGGTCGGTAGTAGATAAAATTGGCTTACTGTTCGTTAAACGATTATGAAAAAGCCTTTGCTTGGTTCAGTGTCTAACGTCTCGAACTCCAAATAATATATATATAATATATATATACATATATATATATATATATATATATATATATTGCCTCCTTTGTCCCTTAGTGCCTACATCCGACTTTTGCCTATCCCAAGTTTCCTCTTCACTGCTTTGACGCTTCTTCCGTTCTTCGGAGCGTGTTCAATTCTCTCTATGTTATACCTTTTACATCGCATACCTTGCGTCTATTAATTACCTTCGAAAGCTCTGCTAGTCCTATTTTGTCTGTAGTACTTGACACTTTCATGATTTGACACTTCTTAATTAGGTTGTTCGTTTTCTGGGAAAGCTTGCCAGTGTCATGTCTGTTTGCGGGTATCAATGGGCAGCAGCAAGCACAGGACCAGGTTATCTGGCTGAACATGGGAGAGGCCTTTGTCCTGCAGTGGACATAGTCAGGCTTATGATATATATATATATATATATATATATATATATATATATAAAGACATAAGTACATACACGAGTGACGGCAACACCAACCCCAGTGGCAAAATCTAGCCGAGAGTGTGCATATACATGCTATCCCAATTATAAAAAATTCACGCTGGTGCAAGTGTGAGCGGGAGGGATTTCTGCAAGCTTTGTCTAAGCATGGTCTGCTTTCAAGCTAAGCAAACCACACTTGCTATCCGTGACTGCTAACTTTTCTCATGCTTAGATATTGCAGGGGAGTTTATTACCCAATGCGGCATTCCCATGCTCCTTGAAATGCTTTCCTGACCGTTAGAACTCAGACACAACGAAAGCTGAAAGAACACATTTATTTGGCTGTATAGACTTCGCGCCTGCTTTGAGGGTGTATAATAATGTTCGGCATTATTTGGCTAATAAAAAATTGACTTTTATTTTGATCTTGCGTATGTGCAAACTATTTAAAATACTTTAGTGTGAAAGCCGAAAATGAGCTTGCTAGCCACAATATAATTAAGGAATGCGCTCTTTAGTACAGGCAGTTCGCTAGAAATAAGAGACAAGCGTAGAATAATTCACACTCTACTCTTTCCAGATTTCACCCAACGACACATATTTCGCGTCTGAGTACCACTCCATATCGGTAGTGCGCTTGGTATATATTTACAGTGCAGCTAGCAAGGCCATGTTGTGCTGTCGCAGTCGATTGTTTTATAGTTAGCTAATTACACAAATGTACTGTCACTTTCTTCTCAGATTTGGGTGCACGTTAAAGAACCCCAGGTGGTCGAAATTTCCGGAGCCCTCCACTACGGCGTCTCTCATAACCATATGGTGGTTTTGGGACGTTAAACTCCACATATCAATCAACTGCCACTTTACAACCTGCACAATTTGTAAATTCGCACTGGTCAACCAGTACATATACACCGCTAGCAATAGCAAAAAAAAAAAACACTTCAAGCTTTATCTTCTGTCGGATTCATTTTAAACAATATCTTGTGGTCAGAAACACCGTCTTTATGGAGCAGAAGAACCCCGCGTCAAGCAAAAGAAAACATAACTTGCTCCTTATCAGAAATGGCTCTCTTAAGTGATTCAAGAGCCCGACGTTGCGATTGCGGCGTGAGACTTTCGCTATGCACCGCTCAAAAATGATCAGAGTTGGCAGATTGAAATAGTTATCTAGGTTACTTCTGTAACTTTACACTCACAAATGCATATGTCATGGAAGGCATACAGGACAAACTTGCATAACGCACATTCCACAAGTGCACATCTCGCAAATCGTATACAAGTAAGCCACTGATGTGCATTCTTTTGGTGCTATTACTTCCTTACATAGTCGACATTAGAAATTAAGTGGGGGATATTGTAGAGTGTTTAGAGACTTTACAGTTTTTATCAAATCATGAATTCAGAAAAGGGTTTAGTAGAATAAAAATATACAAGATCTTCAAATGTTGGTGAAACTTTATTTTGAATAACTTACAAAAAGCTTCTCTGTTTAGAAGAGGCAAAACACACACACACACACAGGAACAATAAAATAGGCGCTAACGATAAAGTTTTCATGGCCGCCTATGTATTTTGTTGCCAACATTTCCCGATTGCTTCAATGAAGCCAAGCATCTGCCAAAAGCAGCCCGATACGCAATGTCCTTTACACAGTGCACACACAAACAAAGCACCAATGTGTTTTTTTTTCAGTGACGTGCTTGGTTCCATCTCCAGTACTGCACTGGACTCTTGGCCACATATCTGCTACTCTACGTCAGCGCGCAAAATGTACGTGGGCCAAATGTATGTATGGTATAAACGTAGAAAATAAAATAAAAAACTGGCAGATCCGACGTACAGTAGGAATCGAAGCATAGCACGAACGAGGAAGGTTGATATGCCACTTTAAAATCAGGACAGCGTTATGAGGATGATGGGTGTATTACACAGTAAACAGAACTACAAATGTTATGCGCACTCACATATCTGCAAAAAAAATGCAAGTAAGTTGTTCAGTGTCACTTAACGAAGGCACCTCAAACGTTTGTAATACCACCACCACTTGCCCCGCCGCGGTGGTCTAGTGGCTAAGGTACTCGGCTGCTGACCCGCAGGGCGCGGGTTCGAATCCCGGCTGCGGCGGCTGCATTTCCGATGGAGGCGGAAATGTTGTAGGCCCGTGTGCTCAGATTTGGGTGCACTTTAAAGAACCCCAGGTGGTCTAAATTTCCGGAGCCCTCCACTACGGCGTCTCTCATAATCATACAGTGGTTTTGGGACGTTAAACCCCACATATTATTATTAATACCACCACCACTAGTGGTGTGCATATAAATAATGCCGCAGTTGACTTTCATGTCGTGCTTATTATGATTGCGCCTTGCATTTCTGTTCGTTATCCATTCACATTCCGTAATATTGAATTTCTATATACTAAGCTGGCAAAACGACCGCGAGTGCATCATAAGCATGGAATGTAGTCGTGTTCTTAGATGACATGCATATCAAAATTTCCACGTGAGGGCTTGTTCCTTATTTTCATCATGTAGTCCACTCATACCATACTAAATTTGCAATACGTCTTGTCAACAAAACCGCCGTAAGAGCAGCAACACCATGACATATAATTATAATAACCACGTGATGACTAGTCACTGATGCTCCTCATACAGTAATTTATGTCATACCAATTTCGGTATAGATTCCAGCATCCAAACAGTCAAAAGCAATAAAGGTGGTACACAGACAGACAGACAGACAGACAGACAGACCGACAGACAGACAGAGAGACAGATAGATAGATAGATAGATAGATAGATAAATAGATTGATAGATAGATAGATAGATAGATAGATAGATAGATAGATAGATAGATACGGCTAAACTGGCCGAAGTTCGCAATTTAGAACACGCCACTTCCTGTTGTAACGCATGTCTCAAAGGCAAAAATTGTATTATAAGCAACCACCTCCCGATTGTTTTGCGTAATTTGATTGAAGAAATATGTGGTATCTGCTGAAATTTTTGACCCCATAAAAGACAAGAATGCACACACAGACAAGAATGCACACACGAATGTACATAAAGTTTGCTTGACGCTTTTTCGCTTCACACAACCCCACACAAAAAATATTTTTGCTATGTTGCACTCTAGCTACATTACTTGTAGTGCACCTGTGTTGGCCATACAACACAGATGATTATACTATTTTCTTTATGGTTGCTGCATAAATGGCACCAATATTGCTGTCAACATGTTTATCGGTGGGCTTGGGCTGAAGAATGCCTTTGCAAGTGCATCATGCTGCAAAGTTACGTACGTGAAAAGCTGTAAAAAACATAAAACTTTTAAAAAGGTTTTTATTTAAAAAATAAAACTCTCTAGTAATCACCTATTTTCAGCTCATACATAATGCTTTTAAGTGAGATATTGTGCATATTTTTGCCCAAGCACCAAGGTGATTTTAGACGCTAAATACAGAGTTTTACCGCCCCAAAAAGGAAAAATCACAAATTTTTTCTCAGATGATCTGCTATACTTTCAGCGCATAAATTATTTTTATTCTCTAGATTGTCATAAAGGCCCGCTGCACATAATATATTTGTGCCCTTTGAGCTTGCCATGTTTCCTGAACAAAAAACTGAACTCGGCAACTGTTCAGTTTGCTTGAGTGAGAAGCCCTCGGCAAATTGATATACATAAATAAGTCATAATTTTTACATGTACACTGCTTCATTACCTTCCTACAAATACCTTTTTACCGAGTTAATTACAAAACATTTTATAAAAAAATTGTTTTTGACACCGTCTAGCTCAGTCGGAACATTTCTAAAGACTAAAGTAGGCACGAATATTTTGGGAAACCAAAATAAACAACCAAGACGAGTTCTTTGAGAAATGTGAAATCTTTTCGGCATTATTTGTGGTGGTCTGAAAAACACTGGTTGACTTGGAATATCACGACCCTGTTATAATGTCCTAACTGAAAGCATGTTATCAAAATTGGGAGTGTTTTAGAGGAAGTTTTTTTGTTAGACACGACGATAATTCAATTGACAATTAGGCTAGGAAAAAACTTTGTGGACATTTATTATATACTATAGTGTATTATTTATGGTGTCAATTACAGAGATCATGGTGAGGGAAAAATCAATGCTGCACTGAATGTAACACCAATGAACCTGTTACATTTAATAAAATTTCGCATTGAGCTTTCTTCCACTGGTTTGCAAGGCACAGCATACTAAAAATATATGCAAGAGTCAATGACGTATCGGCACCCAGTACCAAAACTAGTAGAGTATTCAGGAACCATGACTCTATACAAATCACATTGCGTCGGCATTCATACAACACATATGTGTTGGTTTAAATACCCTGCTACCTCTCTTAAGGCAAAGGTAAGGTCAATTGAAACGTTACCATTAACTGCAATCAAACTTATCAAAATAGTACCAAGAGAGAAGCACTTTTGTGAAAAAACAACACCAGGGCGAAATAGTCACAACTAATTCTTTTAATTGATGGCAAGGCTTCGAAACGCAGCTGTTTCTATAAAAGTTTAATAATGCATGCTCTGTGAACAATTCTCTGTATGCTTTTTCAAGTGTATTCCACATGAGGCAAAAGAAGGTAAGCTATTCCAAAAAATGCGAGTACACTTGAAAATCAAGCTGTCCATTATAGGGAAGCGCAGGGACAACATGTTTTTCTGCACCAGGTAAGGCCGAAACTGCGATCGTTCCTGCAATAGAAGAAAGAAAGCAACACTTTAAAAAAGAGTTGTTGCTTGGCCAACTTTGTATTTAAAGATAAAAGTCATTGCGAGTAGCGCAACGAGACAGGAATAATATAAGATAGCAACGGACTAGCACAAG
>WOVY01009268.1:105000-120000 GCA_013436015.1 Rhipicephalus annulatus
GCTTGCGCACATGAATAATATTGGAATCAGCCCTAGAGATGTAGTTGATGAAGGAATATTTTCTCTTTTGCTCGACCTAGACCCCAAAAAATCTTCGGGACCAGATGACATCCCCAATCCCTTTCTTAAGCGATATGCCGAATGGTGCAGCAAATACCGTGGTATGGTTTTCCGCAAATCTCTCGCCGTAGCAAAACTTCCGGACGACTGGAAAAAAGCTAAAATAGCACCGATCCCGAAAGAAGAAAATAACCATAATCCTTCAAACTTTAGGCTAATATATTTAACCAGCACGTCATGCAAAATATTAGAACATATAATTTTGAAACACTTAACCGTTTTTTTAGAATGTAAAGGCGTTTTGTCATCTTGCCAGCATGGGTTTCGCAGCGGATTATTGACTGCCACGCAACTAACAGAAGTTGTTCATGATTTAGCATTATCTATTAACAACTGCACGCAAACGGATATCATACTATTAGACTTTGCTAAAGCGTTTGATTCTGTATGTCACAACAAATTAATTTCAAAACTTTGAAGTATTATTGGAGATGGAATATTAACAATTTGGGTTAAGGACTTCTTAACTAATCGTTCACAATATGTCCTTTATGACCAAGTACCATCAGAAAACTTGCCTGTTACGTCCGGAGAACCACAAGGCTCCGTTTTGGGGCCTTTGTTATTTCTTGTTTTTATTAACAAAATAAAGTTTTTTCATTCCATTCCATTCCATTCCATCAACAATATCACAGACAGTATCTCTTGCACCATTAGGCTTTTCGCCGACGACTGCATTATTTACAAAGAAATTAGCAGTCATTCAGATCAGCTTGCACTAAGCGATTCTTTACACCATCTTTCCAACTGGTGCGACATGTGGCAAATGTCGATTAACCCCCCAAAAAACAGTGTGCATGACGATAACCCGAAAAAAAGAAGCTATCCAGTATGACTACAGCATTAAAGGCACCAGGCTTGAAAAAGTGAATGCGCACAAATATTTAGGCGTCACGATAACGTCCAGCCTCAGATGCACACATTTCTAACATTACTTCGGTTGCTCTGCGGAAGCTCTTTTATCTTCGCAGATGCCTTCGGTTGGCCCCTCACTCAACCAAGCTTTTAGCCTATACTACTTACGTAAGACCGGTATTAGAATATGCTAACACAGTATGGTTTCCTTATACAGTCACTAACATTCAAAAGCTAGAAAATGTACAGAGGAAGGCAGCAAGATTCATCTGCAACAAATATAAGCGCACTGATTCTCCTACAAATATGTTAGCAAGCTCTGGCCTCCAAACACTTGCGATTCGAGCAAAACAAGCGCGCCTTGAATTTCTTTTTCAGCTACTTCACAACCATTAGAAAATTGACCCATCATTGTACATCCGTCCGTCAGACTCCCGCGTTATTAGGCACAAACATTCACACACACTGAAAGAGTACTCTTACCGCAATGACACGTTCAAGCACTCCTTTTTTCCACTTGCCATAAGGGAATGGAACTGTTTGATTCCTCCATAACTAGTGCGAAATCGGTATCCTACTTTGCACTGAAATTAGAAAACATGTTCTCTTAATGCGGCAATACTCGCATTACCAGAAGCATTGCACCACCAGTGAAAGCGTATTAGTGGAGTGTACAAGTGTTAACTGGAGTGTTTGGAAGTTTGCTATTTGTTCGCCTGTGTACCACTGCACTTCATGCAAAATTTCTCTTCTTTTTGGTGATGGTTTCTTTGTCTTTGCAGATGTAAACAATTTGTATATTTTTCGCTCTTATACTTTGTGATGACTGTCATTTCACTACATTCCTGTTTCTGTTTTCTGCGCTGTTAATGTACCACCTGCATGTACAATCTGTACGCCCACCTGCTGTGGTCTTGGAATGAGACTGGCAGTATTAAAGATAAATAACTAAATAAATAAATAAATAAATGGACTGTACGCTGGCAGGCGCTTAATAGAGTGGAAGGAATAAGCCAAGGCTGCCTGTTCTGCTCGAGCGTGAGCAGGCGCATTATAAAAAAAGAATACAGCTTCGGTATTTGGCTCATCACGTTATACACGGGCCGAAAGTTTGCTGAGGAAATCCTTAAAAACAACCCAATGAACTTTGTCCACCACAGTTCAGTGAATAACTCCATTTGCGGACATGCATGCTATAATGTTCAGGTTCACTCCCTTTGTCGTTGTGGTCATGTGCATAGCTGGTTGTCATTTAGCTGCCCTGCCAAATTTCCTGGAACACCAGATAATAAAATTAGTCTCATCTAAATGGAAGCGGCAAACACGCGGTCCATCAGACTGCAGCCATTGAGCGTACAGCATGCGGCTGTGCTTGATATCACGGCTACGGTTGCGATCTGTAGGCCTCTGCGTCACGAGCTTCATCGAGTAGCAGTGGGCATCCAGCAAGCGATCGACTGTGCTTGAACTGATTGTTACTCCTGGCATTTCTTCCTCCAGGGCCTCTTTTATTTGCTCTAATGCATATGTACAGTTTTCGTCGACAATTTGTCTCAAAGCACTCACGATGTCTTCTCCAAACTTTCTTTTTGAACCCCCAACATGCTTCGATCTTTCTCTGTCGGTAGCAGCAATCGACCTTGCTGTTTTATTGTTGATGCCTAGAGCGTCCGCCAGTTGCTTTAAATCACCGCCACGCCTGTAGACGTCCACAATCCTAGCTCTTTCAACCACCGATACTTGCTGTTTTTTCGACGAGGTTCGTCGGGGTTCTTAAAGTGTGGTCCTCGTTTGCGTCCAGCCATGACTTCAAGCAAAGCTCTCTCTTCGTCTGCAAACGTGCCTGTATGAAAACATACGTTTCAAGCAAACACGCTTCAGCTACACTAAGCGTCGTCTGTTACATGAAAACCGGAGGAGTATCTCCTTTGATGCCTTCATAACAACTTATTTCCACATGAATTCGAATAAATGCAAGTTCAGTATTTAGAGTAGTTATTTCTGATTTCAAGAACGAATGAATAACATCTGTCGATCACTGTTCTCACTTGGCTGAGCAGACGACTGCGATAGCCTCAGCGAATAAGTAGCCAAATGCCGTCTGCTAAGCAGACGACACGAATGTATGCATATGCGATGGTGTAGATGGTTAGCCGGAATGAAGCAGTAGCGATGAAATAAAGACTTACATAGACTCTATGAGCCAATACATTTAAGTACCCATAAATGCAATTTACTACTCACTTATTTTTTTATTTTGAAGCTATGACATCATAACACCAAAGTAGCACTGCGCACTTCATTTCATAAGCGCTACCATGTATAGTCGAGGGAAAAGTTCTTCTTGTGACGTCATATTAACGTTATTCTGACACTTATACTATATAAAGTGGCTGACTCTGTGTTTCTAGCGCATGAATTAAACTGACTGGCACCTGATATATAGGTATTGGCAATTGGATTAAATACGGTGGCTATTGGATTAAACTGATTGGCAAGCGGCCTCATTTAAAACATTAAAAACACTGTGTAATTGGCAACGTAATACTATAAACGTCGGTGCAATTTTATATTTTACTGTCTAACGTTGGCTCACATTCGTTGCATTCAAACGACGTTGACTCAACGTTCTGCGTTACCTGGGTGGTTGTTATATTTAGATAACTCCTATAAGCATGCAGGTACTCAAGTTAGTTAATCCACGAGGGCATATCTCTTATGATGACTGAAAGTACAAGGAAGATCATTCCCGCATACTTATATTTAGTTGCCTGTTAGTTTTCTTCTTTTGCTCATCACCCAGTATAAAGCAGTTTTATACAGTAGAGGAAAGCGTAATCTCTCGCTGATTATGATGCCAAAACTACAGTGTATGCGTCAGAGTTATGCATGCAAATCTTGATATGCGTCAAGTCAAAGAGACCACCTCGATAGTGTCCAGTCGTAGGTAACTAGATATATCAAAATAGACCAATTTACCCTGGTTCGCCAAGAAACGCTTTCCATTTAAAATCAATCTTAAAATCAAACTTAGACATTTGGCGGGGCAGCCAAATCTTAGCCATGTCAATGCTTTAAAGTGCTTCATAATAAGACCGAAACAGTTTCGATCTTCGGTGACGCAGGCATCAAGTCGAGTGATGAGTCATGCTAAGAAATGTAATATTGCGTAACAGTAGCGTACACTCTAAAAAAGACAAAGCTTTGCCACAAAAGCGAAGAAATCAACGCAATAGCAACACATTTGCAGGTCACGTGCAGAATGGAACGCCGATCGAAACGTGTCCCGCGTCTATTACGCACAAATGACGCACGGAACGTACTCACAATTACAGATGCACGTTAATAGGTGACCCCGTAGTTTCTTCGCTGTGCCTGAAAATCCCGCGCCTTTTGCAAACGAAAACTGCAATAATTGCAGTGAACATTGTGCACCCTGTAACTACAACAGAATCATTCCAGGTAAAGCCTGATGCCAGCCAAGATGTACGATTCTTCCCACCACGAGATAGGGGCGCGCGAGCGAGAGTTGCCCCTTCTCTCCGCTGGGCAAAGTACGACTGAGAGATGAGGGCGCGCGCCGCGGCATCGTGACGATGTGGTGACAAGCCCTTACTGCGCCATCTTGCTGATAATGCTGAAAACACGATAGTTCCCCTCGAGATTTCTGTCAACAGCGGTCAGTGGTAGATATAATTGGCTTACTGTTCGAAAGATTATGAACAAGCCTTTCCTGGTTCAGTGGCTAACGCCTCGAATATATATATATATATATATATATATATATATATATATATATATATATATATATATATATACAAGAGTGACGGCTACACTGACCCCGGCCGCAAAATGTAGCCGAGAGTGTGCATATAAATGCTACCCCAATAATGAAAAAATTCACGCTAGAGCAAATGTGAGCGGGAGGAATTTTCTCAGGCTTAGTCTAAGCATGCTCTGCTTTCAAGCTAAGCAAAGCACACTTGCTATCTATGACTGGTGGCTTTTCTCATGCTTAGATTATAAGACGAGAGTTTTTTACTCAATGCGGCATTTTCCTGTGCTTTTCTGACCGTTAGAACTCAGACAAAACGAAAGCTCAAAGAACACATTTCTTTGGCTGTATAGGCATGGCGCCTGTTTTGAGGGTGTACATTAATGTTCGGCATTATTTGGCTAATAAAAATTGACTTTTATTTTGATCTTGCATATGTGCAAACTATATAAAACGCTTTAGTGTGACAGCGGAAAATGAGCTTGCTAGCCACAATATAATTAAGAATGCGGTCTTAGTAAAGGCTGTCCGCTAGAAATAAGCGACATGCGTTGACTAATTCACACTCTACTCTTTCCACATTGCACCCAACGACACATATTTCGCGTCTGCGTACCACTCCATATTAGGCAGTGCGCTTAGGTACATATTTACATGTGCAGCTAGCCAGGTCATGTTGTGCTGTCGCAGTCGATAATTCTACTAGTTAGCTAATTACAGAAATGAACTGTAACTTTACAACCTGCACAATTTTTCATTTTTCGCTGGTCAACCAGTACATATACTCCGCTAGCAGCAACCAAGCAATAACAAAAAAAACTACTGCAAGCTCTATCTTCTGTCGGCTTCATTATAAACAATATCTGGTGGTCAGGAACACTGCCTTTAGGGAGCAGGAGAATCCCGCGTCAAGCAAAAGAAAACATAACTAGCTCCTTACCTAGGCCTTAGAAATGCCTCTCCTAAGTGATTCAAGAGCCCGACGTTGCGATTGCGGCGTGAGACCTTCGATATGCACCGTTCATAAATGAGTAGAGTTTTGTCACAAACCGAGCGCTCAAAAAAGGGCCCGCCGCCGAATTCTCGCGACGAAGCGCCGAGAGGTCAACGATAAATAAAGAAAACAAGCATCCAAAGACTTTCCGGGCATGCGTCCCTCTCCCCTCAGAAGCGTGGGTTCGCCTACGAACCTGCTCTCATCGGTGCCCGAGCAAGCCCTGGAACGTTCTAGATGGAAAGGGGCGTGGTGATGCCGGGTTGCGTCATCCGTCGCGGACGGCTTTCGAACCGTCTCGCCCTCTCCCCAGCCTTCGCTGCGTATCGCGTCGACGAAATGATGAGAACTTTCTGGAATCTCGCGCGGAAGGTATTTAATCGAGCAGCCGAGATGGAAGATCAGCAGAAGAAGGAAGTTAACGCCAGAGTGCGTAGGGTATCCCGCCGCGTCTGTCGGTGAAGGTTTTGTCCTTAGTAACAAAGCAGGAGAAGAAGAAAGTATGCGCCAGAGTGCGTAGGGTGTACCGCGTTGTGGGCGAAGCCTTCTGTCTTCCGTGACAAAGGAGGAGAAGAAGAAAATGGAGAAGAAGACGATTTCCACCTGAGGGGTGAAGACTCGACCTACAGGCAAGAGGGTGTGTCTACCGCTATCGAGCGAAGACGCGTGGCAACAGCTGCGTGTGGGAAGCCGACGTGTTTCCGATGAAGAAGTTTGAAGCTTGGAGAGTGGCCAATTGAAGACGCGAGGTTTCCTGAAAGAGAAACTTCGGGGGCAGTGGAACGACAACAACGCTGGACTTTGAGTGAGTGAATCTCGGAAGAGTATCATCCAGACTTTTGTTCCAAGGACGTTGGACTGAATAAGTTTCCTAACTCTTTTGTCTTTAGGTGTCTTGGTTGTTCGATGCAAGCGACTGCATTGTAGTGCGTATTGTTGTCTTTGTCCGTTGTTTCTAGTGTGGCTGATTGCACTGTGTAGTATATTGTTTGATTGGTGGCGTATTGTATTAAAATATTGTCGAGTGTGCATACTTGTGTATTGTTTTGATCTGCCATAATGAGAATATAATTTTGTTTTGTTTATCAACTCTCGGCTCTGCCTTGTTTTTTGGGCCACAGCCGGCGTCCACTGGTGCGCCAAATAGGACCACTTCTAAATTGTCCACGCTTTCGTGTTGCGGTTCGGGGGGCCGATACTTCGGCCCTTGGAGTGAGCCCGGCGATCGCCTCCCTAATTAATGGGACCCGTGACATTATCTCTGGCGTCCGCGACTAGGACCTTTTGGTGCACAGTGTGTCCAAAGTAGTGAGAAAGAGCCTCGAGTTGTTGATAGTGCTATCGGAACGATTTTGTGTGTTGCTCAGTGTTCTCGTTAACGAGTACAGGGGAGTGTTCCGATAGACTGATTTAAGCAGATACTTTTTGCACGCGGCAAGACTTTATTTGCAAGACATCATGAATTTCGAAAAGTTAGTAGCTGTTTGGGAGAAGATGGGTCTTTTGGCGCCGAACTAAGGAAGTGGGTAAGCCAGAAAAAGAAAGAGGCGGTGGAGAAAGAGAGGTTGGCAGCTGAGAGAGCCAAGGAAGAAAAAGCAGCTGAGTTTAAGAGAGAGGTTGGCAGCTGAGAGAGCGAAAGAAAAAAGAGAGCAGCAATTGAAGTTAGAGCTGTTGAGAGAATAGTTGGCAGCTGAAAGGGCAAGAGAAGAAAGAGAAGCAAAGAAGCGACTGCTGAATGAAAAAAGAGAAATAAAGGAGCGACAGCTGAAAGAAGAAAGAGAGTTAAAGGAGCGGCAGCTGAAAGAAGAAAGAGAAGCGGAAATGGCTGAAAGGGAACTGCAGCGGCAGCACGAGATGGAACTCGAGCGGCTCCGTTTGCAACAGCGAAGAGAAACTCCGGTCCAAGCTAGAGTTGAAAGCAGCGTACGGGAGGACCACGGCTTCCGCTTGAACCCAAGCAAGCTGCTAGTAGCGTGTGATGAAAGGAAGTACGACCTTGATGCGTACCTTCACAGATTTGTGACGATTGCAAGGAGCCAGAATCGGCCGGAACATGAATGGGCAACCGCTTTGAGTAGTTGCTTGAGTGGTGAAGCGCTCAGTGTGTGCGGTAGGCTGACGCCGACTGATGCAGCCAACTATGCAAAGGTGAAAGCTGTTTTGCCGAAGTGATTTAGAATTACTGTGGAAAGATTCCGGGACAGTATTCGGACCGGAAAGCCAGCTCATGGGGAGACGGCTACGCAGTACGCCGCCCGACTTAGCCATTGTTTTGACAGATGTATTGAACTTTCAGGGACAGCGCAGGAGTACGATGAGCTTAGAGAGTTCCTCATTAGAGAGCAATTTCTTACTAGTTGCCACCAAAGCCTGTTAGTGCACTTGAAAGAGAGGAAGGCTTAGTCACTGAAGGCATGCTTGAATTGGCCGATCAATGCTTGGAAGCGCAAGGTGGCACAAATTTTGCCAAAGTCAAAAGGAGTGTCCCGAAGACTCAAAAAGTTCGGCACCCGAACAAAAAAAGCGTGCATCGGAAAGTGTTGCGCAATGTTTTCTGTGTAACCGAGTGGGTGCTCGCGCGAACAACTGTCGTACTAACTTTACGAGCCCTACGGTAGTAAAATGTTTCAAGTGTGGTCAGACTGGGCACAAAGCAGACGCTTGTCGTAACGGAGTGAGTCAAACTCACCAGGTATCCTGTGTGCTAGCAGCACCGAATTCCGATGGTGATGCCGGCACCAACGAATTCGTAGAGTTAAAAAATGGGGAGAAACTTCCTGATGTGGTTGCTGTATTGACAAAACAGCCAACCGGTGTTACGAAGGCAATGCCAACGCTGCCTGGAAGAGTTGCGAGCAAAAACGTTACAGTGTTAAGAGATACCAGTAGCTCCACTGTTATCGTGCGAAGAAATTTGGTGCGGGAAAGTGAGTTAACCGGCAAAACGAAACCGGTTTGCCTAATTGACAGTATGGTTCGGATGCTTCCGGAAGCAGACATTGAGGTTGAAACCCCGTACTTCAGTGCGAAGGTTACTGCTCTATGCATGATGACCCCCCTGTACGACCTCGTCATCGGAATCATCGACGGGGCGCGAGGGCCAAATAATTCAGAACGTTTAGGAAGAGACCCTACGATAGCGCCCTCGCCAACCCAACGACCACGAGATACAGTGGAGGAGCATCCCGTGACAGATCTCACTCGAGCCCAAGGTGAAGCCGTGGTGCAAGAGACAGTGAATGAGAAGATGTTCGTGTTGAATGAGTTCATGTGCTGGGCAGCTGGACTTACGTCGGCACGACCTCAACCTACCGACAGTGTAAAGATGACGGAGTCGGCCAGCCAGGCCAAATGTCGTCACATGAACAAGCGGGTGAATAACCGAACAGGATCGGATGAACGTTATCACCCGTTAACGATGTCGGCAGTGAGAACGGTGGCTAAGACGCCGCCTCAGATACCATCGGTGGAAAGGGGTCGCCGGAACAAAACGAGAAAAAACAAGAAGAGTTCGTGCGAGCACTGCAAGAAAGGACGCAAGCGCAGCTCGAAGTACACGGTATAGGTGTTGAGGTCGAATAGGAATGTGTTTGACAGGGCTATATGTTAAGGTAATGAGGTTGTTGCCCTTTGTCACAACTGTTTGTCGAGTGAATCGAAATGTTTGTTACGGTGATGTGATGTATAGTATGGTACAATTGTTGTAAAAACAGACCTTTATACATTTGTATTGCTTGAAGTGTGTGATGGGGTATTGTATTCATGTACCTGTGTCTATATTCTACGTGTTGAGAGATTGAATTACAATGTACGATTGTATTGAGTGATCTATTGTGAATGTGACGTGTCATGAGCGATGGACTATGTTACAGTCTTTGAGAGTTTGGGGACTGTTCGCGCTCGTTTGTGTGGTTTTGAATATTATGAGATAATATTCTTAAAGTGGGGGGGCAGTGTCACAAACCGAGCACTCAAAAAAAGGCGCGCCGCCAAACTCTCGCGGAAGCACCGAGAAGTCAACGATAAAAAAACAAGCATCCAAAGACTCCCCGGGTGCGCGTCCCTCTCCCCTCGGAAGCGTAGGTTCGCCGACGAACCTCCTCACATCGGCGCCCGAGTAAGCCCTGGAACGTTCTAGGTGGAAAGGGTCGTGGTGATGCCGGGTTGCATCATCCGTCGCGGACGGCGTTCCAACCCTCTCGCCCTCTCTACAGCTTTCGCTGCGTATTGCGCCGACGAAATGATGAGAACGTTCTGGAATCTCGCGCAGAAGGTATTTAATCGAGCAGCCGAGATGGAAGATCAGCAGATGAAGGAAGTTAACGCCAGAGTGCGTAGGGTATCCCGCCGTGTCTGTCGGTGAAGGTTTTGTCCTTAGTGACAAAGCAGGAGAAGAAGAAAGTATACGCCAGAGTGCGTAGGGTGTACCGCCTTGTGGTCGAAGCCTTTTGTCTTCCGTGACAAAGGAGGAGAAGAAGGAAGGGGAGAAGAAGAGGATTTCCACCTGAGGGGTGAAGACTCGACCTACAGGCAAGAGTGTGTGTCTACCGCTATCGAGCGAAGACGCGTGGCAAGAGCTGTGTGTGGGAAGCCGACGTGTTTCCGGCGAAGAAGTTTGAAGCTTGGAGAGCGGCTAATTGAAGACGCGAGGTTTCCTGGAAGAGAAACTTCGGGGGCAGCAGAACGACAACAACGCTGGACTTTGAGTGAGTGATTCTCACTAGAGTAACATCCAGACTTTTGTTCCAAGGACTTTGGACTGAATAAGTTTCCTAACTCTTTAGTCTTTAAGTGTCTTGGTTGCTCGATGCATGCGACTGCATTGTAGTGCGTATTGTTGTCTTTGTCTGTTGTTTTGAGTGTGGCTGATTGCACTGTGTAGTACATTGTTTGATTGGTGACGTATTTTATTCAACTATTGTCGAGTGTGCATACTTGTGTATCGTTTCGATCTGCCATGTTTGAAAATATAATTTTGTTTTGTTTATCAACTCTTGGCTCTGACTTGTTCTGTGGGCCACAGCTGGCGTCCACTGGCGCGCCAAATAGGACCACTTCTAAATTTTCCACGCTTTCGTGGTGCGGTTCGACGGGCCGATACTTCGGCCCTTGGAATTAGCCCGGCGATCGCCTCCCTAATTAACGCGACCCGTGACAAGTTGGCAGATTGAAATGGTTATCTATGTTAATTCTGGAACTTTACACTCAAAAATGCAATGGTCATGGAAGGCATACAGGACAAACTTGCATAACGCATCTTCCGCAAGTGCTCATCTCGCGAATCGTATACAAGTAAGCCACTGATGTGCATTCTTTCGGTGCGATTACTTCCTTACATGGTCGACAATAGAAATTAAGTTGGGGATATTGTGTATAGTGTTTCGAGACTTAACAGTTTGTATCAAATGAAGAATTCAATAAGGGGTTTAGTAGAACAAATTATAAAGAATCTTTAAATGTTAGTGAAACATTATTGTAAATAACTGACAAAAAAGCTTCTCTGTCTTGAATAGACAAAACACACACACACACACATACAAGAACAATAAAATAGGCGCTAAAGATAGTTTTCATGGCCGCCAATGCAATTTTGTTGCCAATATTTGCCAACCGCTTCAACAAAGCCGAGCATCTGCAAAAAGCAGCCCGATACGCAAGGTCCTTTCACAGTATGCAAACAAACAAAGCACCAATGTTTATTTTCAGTGACGTGCCTGGTTTCAGCTTCAGTATTGCACTGGACTATTTGCTACATGTCAGCTCCTCTACGTCAGCGCGCACAATGTACGCGGGCCAAAGGTATGTACTGGTTCAACCTAGCAAAAATAGAAAATTGGCAGACCCCACGTACAGTGGGAATCGATGCAAAGCACGAACGAGAAAGCTGGATATGCCACTTTAAAATCAGCACAGCGTTATGAGGACGATGGGTGTATTACAAAGTAAACTGAGTTACAAATGTTATGCGCTCTCACACATCTGGAAAAAAATGCAAGTATGTTGTTTAGTGTCACGTAACGACGGCACCACTAACGTTTGTAATACCACCACCAGCAGTGGTGTGCATATAAATAATGCCACAGATGACTACCATGTCGTGCTTATCATGATTGCGTCTGGCATTTCTGTTCGTCATTTATTCACATCCCGTAATATCAAATTTCCTATATATTAAGCTAGCGAAACGACCGTGAGTACATCGTGGGCGTGGCATGTAGTCGTGTTCTACATGACATGCATGTCATGATTTCAACGTGAGGGCTTGTTCCTTATGTTCACCACTCATACCATACTAATTTTGCGGTACGTCATTTCAACGAAACCGCCGTAAGAGCTGCAACAGCATGACATTAATCTTAATATTCATGGTATGACTAGTCACTGATGCTCCTCATACAGTCAATTATGTCATACCAATTTCGGTATAGATCCCATTATCGAAACGGCCAGGAGCGATAAATGTCGTAGAGAGACAGACAGACAGACAGACAGACAGACAGACAGACAGACAGACAGATAGATAGATAGATAGATAGATAGATAGATAGATAGATAGATAGATAGATAGATAGATAGATAGATAGATAGATAGATAGACAGAGAGATAGATAGATGGATAGATAGACAGATAGATAGAGATAGATAGATAGATAAATAGATAGATAGATAGATGGATGGATAGATAGACAGATGGATGGATAGACAGACGGATGGATAGACAGACGGATGGATATATAGATAGATGGATAGATGGATGGATAGACAGACGGGTGGATAGATAGATGGATGGATAGACAGACGGATGGATAGATGGATGGATGGATAGACAGACGGATGGATAGATAGATAGATAGATAGATGGATGGATAGACAGACGGATGGATAGATAAATGGATGGATAGACAGACGGATGGATAGACGGATGGATGGATGGATGGATGGATGGATGGATAGATGGATGGATGGATTGATGGATAGATGGATAGATAGATAGATGGATAGAAGGATAGATAGATACATAGATAGATGGATAGATAGATACATAGATAGATGGATAGATAGATACATAGATAGATGGATAGATAGATACATAGATAGATGGATAGATAGATACATAAATAGATGGATAGATAGATACATAGATAGATAGATAGATATATAGATAGATACCTTAACTCGCTGAAGTTTGCAAAGAAATGTTAGCATTTAGAACTCGCCACTTCCTCTTGTAACGCCTGTCTCAAAGCCAAAAAATGTAGTAAAGGACACCACCTCCCGACTGTTTTGCGTAAATCGATTAAAGAAATGTGTGGTATCTGCAGAAACTTTTGGCCCCATAAAAAGTTGATAAAAAATGTCATTTGCAGCAAAACTATCAACAATGGGTAGATGACAACTCCGGGAAAAGTGTTCTATTTTTACAATCAATTTGGACCACCCTCTACGAAATACGATTCAATATTGAACACGAGAGCGCAGAATACCTTGTTACTTTGTACAAGACTGAATTTTTCAGTTCTCATGCAAATAGTTGCACAATATCATTGAGTGCTTTTACTATAATGTATTAGTATAATATTTTGCAATCACTGTGTGATACGAAGATTTATAAAATTAGAAAAAGCAACAAACACAGTCTTGGTGATGGCCTATTCTGCGTGAGCAAAAGACGAAGAAGACGATGGAGGCGCGAGGCCAGGCAGCGCGCTCTCGAATTTGCCTGCGGTGCTAATCAAGAATGAGCGCTGTCTGCCGCAACGAAGCCACGCTGCAACCGTAGGTCTTCACAGCAGCCATTACCGTCTTTTCAAGACTCCGCCTCTTCGCAGCACGAACACTTCAAGACACGGTGTAGAGCAGCATGGAGAACAAGACGGCGCTTGCGACTGAAGACTCATCTGGACGAGCAGGTCCGATGGCACCACGAGGAATGGAAGGCCGATGCTACGTCATTTGTCGCGTCGTGGTCAGTTCACAGCGAACCGTGTCTCTGACGACTTCTGCGGAGAAACATGCGAGGAGCCAATGTCATGTTTATCCCAACGCAGTGAACCCTAGGTCGGCAGGTAAGCCTCGTTATCCGTTTGATTAACGAGAATTACACCCGACGAGTTGGTGCAGGAATAACAGAACGCAATTGCTTACCCGAAGGTCACTGGTTGGGTACTGGTTGTGGCGTTTTCATTTTCATCTATGCGAAATAGTATGAAACCGCGTACTCTCTGATGTCAGAGCCACAGATGACATAACTTGGGAGCTTTCCAGTACGGCGTGCCGTGTAATCATATCGTGATTTCTACACATTAACTAGGGAACTTATAATTTATATTAACGTGATTCGCTCACAAATTACACAAGTTTTCCAACTTCTGGAAGCGCTGAGCCTGAAAGAAAGAATCGTCCACTGAAATGTTTGAGTAGCACATTATGTTCGAGATTTTTTCGCACTTCCACATTGTCCCACAGTGCACACTTTCGCACGTGTGTTCGTTTGCTCCGTGTTCATTTATCGCTTCACCCTTGTAGTGATGTTGCTAGGTCACTAATATATATGCACCTTTCTGACATTATATATGCAGGAACTCGTGAAAGAGGTTGGACATTTTTCTGGCAACCCCTTGCCGAACATTGTTCTGCCTCGTGGACGAGCGCGTGGGACCTGATGCAGCCGTGAGGTGGTAGAGGAAGAGGACCGGCGAAAGAACTCTCGGGTCACCTTCCTCGCCGGGCAGGGTCTCAGAGTTCTTTTCAATTTCTTTTCGCAGCCCACCGGGCGTTCTTCCGAGGGGCTTCAAAAGTCCTCTCGCCATTGTGCCATTAGCCAGGAGCACTACAATTGTTTTTATTTGTATTTATATGTGTAATAATCTTAGTATATGAATATTTTTTAATGTTCCTAATAAAGTGTTCTTAAACGGCATATCAACTCTATGTAGTTTTTTCGCGTTTTTTGCACCTCCTAAGTTCGATGTTCGTGAGGTAGCTGCACGACAGTATATAGTTGCGCAACCTATGGTCGTTTTGTTCAGTCATGTGCCCGGGCTGAAGAAACTAAACTGTGCGTTGTGTAGGCACGGAAATGTCACCCCACTAATCCCTTCTGCGTGATCGGAAATCCTAGCTTTTTCGATCTCGTACAATATCCAGGATTTTTCGCTGACAACGAACAACGCTATATAACGTCGATGCTAACGTCGGAATTTCTGCGAAACGTGTTGTTTCATGCTGTCGCATTAAAATTACGCAGCTTGAATTA